>CM061163.1:20904649-20914649 GCA_030710495.1 Labroides dimidiatus
AATCAACGGAATAAGAAAAACAAAGGAGAGGACAAGAATTAAAGAAAGAATTAAAGAATTAAAGAATTAAAGAATTAAAGAAAGAAAGAAAGAAAGAAAGAAAGAAAGAAAGAAAGAAAGAAAGAAAGAAAGAAAGAAAGAGAGAAAGAAAGAAAGAAAGAAAGAAAGAAAGAAAGAAAGAAAGAAAGAAAGAAAAAGGAAAGAGGAAGGAGGAAGGAGGAAGCGTCTCAGCGTCATCGACTAAATTCTCCACCGCCTCACACAACTTCACTGCACAGTTGCACATACCCTGGGGCCTGTTTCCATGGAAACAGAGTGATGGAGAGAGTGCAGGGCTGATGTCAGGGTCACCCAGAGTGTGAAGAGAGGGAGGAGTGTGTGTGTGTGTGTATGTGGGAGAGAGAGATGGAGAGAGCGAGGCTGTGACCAGGGGAGGTTTTGCTGAGCAGATCTGTCAGTACCTCTTTGGAGTCTTGCCAAATGCACACACAGCCCACTATCCCAGCACAGTGTGTGTGTGTGTGTGTGTTATCTATGTGTGTGTGAGTGTGTGTGTTAGCCCCTGCCATCAGTTTTCAATTAGGAGGTTAGTCAAACTGAGCTAACCTCCATTTCCCTCCATGAAGTGCATCACAGGAGCATTATTACGCCGAGCGCGGCTCGCTGCTGGTCCTGCTGAGGAGCCGCAGTGAGACGGGTTTGATCCGGTTCTGTTCCTGCGTTTGATCGCACAAAGAGAACAGTCCAGGTAAAACTGGCAGCGTCTGTAATGGGCTGTGTTTCTTTGTCATCAGCAATCTGCATCAAAACGATGAGAGATAAAAACCTTACACGCTGCACTGCCCCCCACTGGCTCAAAGTGGGAACAGCAGCCTCTCTGCAGCCCTGAGCTGCATACAAGGATCACTACAACCACTATTAACACCTCTACCTGCTGCTATCAGGTACTCTGCAAACCGTCTCTCACTTTTATACTATGAGATTTTTGCGCTCAGCATCCTGATCTGATCTGCACAGCTCTACGTTCATCGTTTTAGCAAAAAATAACCCGTTAGCATCAACTTTGAAACCACAAAAAGCTGCACACGACACAACTTTACAAACACACCTACACTCATGATAGACAGGGAACAGGCTGTGGGTGTGCAGGTGAAGACAGACAGAGATTTTTCCACACTCATATACACAAACACACACACATAAACTCTCTCACACACACACACACACACACACTGTTTGAAGGTTTATTTAACTGCCTCTTGAAAAGAAAAGCAAACGATCACACCCATCTTCTGTCTTTCGTTCCCACAGTTTTTATTCTCTCTCTCCGTCTCTCATCGGTGTGATAACGAGGTTGTAAGAGCTCGTTAACCTCACACACACATATGCACGCACACACACACACACACACACCACAGCTCAACTTAAAACCACAGCGGCTGTGTGTGTCTCTCTCTCTCTCTTTCTGTCAGCACCTGATTTAAAAATACTTAAGATGAAGTAATATTTGCCTCCAGACATGTGTGTGTGTTTGTGTAAGAGAGAGAAGACTGTTTGACTTAGACTTACAGAGCTACATGTGCATGTGTGTGTATGCGTGTGTGTGTGTGTTTGTGTGTCGGCAACCAGGTGTAAAATGTTGCCTCCTTGGCAACGCTCTAACCAGGAAGAGACAAACACAGAGAACGGCCAATCAAAGCACAGAGTTATGAGTGGCTGTATTATAGTCTGAGTGCTGAATATGATGTACAACACACACACACACACACACACACACACACACATACACTCAGTGTTGCAAGTTAATACAAACAACGAAACAAAAAAAAAATCTGAATTTGAATTTTTTGGATTTTATGGCAGATTTTCAAACACTGAGTCGATGTTTTTGCTTCCTGACTCATTCAGCACGTAGTGAAGCTGTTCAGGTTTCAGAAATATGAAACATAGATTGAGTCCATGAAAAGCCAGCAGAGTTAGTGAAGGTATCGTACACAGCGGGGGATTTGTTTCTGTGTCAGGACTCTGTGAGGTGATGAACTCACAGCGAATGTGACAAAGGTTTAGTTTAATGTCTCTCCAGGCTGCAAATAAATCAACGACCGAGATGATTTTTTTCGTTTAGATTTGAATCATGTGATTCAGGTTTAAGTTTGGGCCTGCAGGCTGAAAATCCATCCTGTATTTCTCACGACATGACAAGTTCACATGTTTGCTGAGCAGATATACGGTTCTTCCTGTTTCATGGATCATCTTCCGTCTGCCAGAGGGCTCCAAACTCCACCAGACCACACTGCCCCTAGTGGCTGACGCTCTGCATGTGTACATGTGTGTGTGTGTGTGTGTGTGAGTCTCATAAATTGTCTTTTGATCTGTCCTCTCTCACTCCTGAGACACAGAAACGAGATGGATCGATTCCTCCAAAAATCCCACCAGTGGCAATAGAAGAGTTATGGCTCTCTCGCCCTCTCTCGCTCTCTCTCTCACACACACACACACACACACACACACATCAGTCTGTCACACTGCACTGCCCCCTTCAGCTCACACAGAGGAACTTCCTTTTAACACATCTATGCCTCTTCTCTTAAGCTCTCACCTGATTGGCCCCCTCTCCTTCTCACAGCCAATCAGGAGCCAGAATAAATCCACACTGGGTTTTTTTTATCCACCTGCTGTTTTTTTACAGGCTTCCTTGAAGTCCATCCAGACTCTTTGACTGAAAGGGGACCGGTTAGGACCCGAGGTGGATGTGGTGGTGGTGTGTTTGTGACTCATTGCTGTGGAATTGGGTGGGGTGCTGCTCACTTAACCATGAAGGAGAGTGTGTGTTTGTGTGTGTATTTGTGTGTGATTGACAGGTGAATGGGACCAGGAGTTTACCTACTCCTCCTTCCTTTCCTCCCCACTCGTTTTCTACCTGACCCTTTCTCTCTCTCTCTCTCTCTCGTTCGTCCTCGTTTTTATCCTCATGTGGAAACTTTTGATTAAACGTTTGACTTCTGTGTAAATTTTTTGTGATCCTTTGCGTCTCTCTCTCTCTCTTTAGTTTATGCATGAAAGCTGAACTAATGCTGGAGTTTTAAAATCTTTAACGGCTCTTAAAGCAGAACAGTGTTGTTTCAACTTCAGGACAGGTTCAAAAACAGCACAAACAATCAGCCAACCGATTGGACTCTCTCTGACCGTCAGTGTTTGATCTGAAATATGCTTCAGCAGAGCAGATTTAATCAATGAGACTCGGAGCAGATAGAAACGGTGCACACAGAAGCTGCTTTGTACGCTTCTCGCACATTTATATTCAAAACTCTTTAAACTCCACTTTTTCACTCGAATGTTTCTCTCTCCTGTAAAAACAGAACGCTCTTCAGTCCTTCACAGAGGACTCATTCATAGAAACTTGGCAGCTCTTCCTCCAGACTTTCCTCTTCAATGATTACTTTTTATTATGGAGCCATCATCGTGTCCGTCCACATGATCCTCCCTTTTCTCCTTCACTTCATCTGTTCCTCCTTTCCCCCTTTTATTCCCCATCACTCTTTAAAATCTTTACTTTTTGCTTCTCTCTGTGAAGTTCCCTGAAACCTAAGGGTGCGTTTGTTCTCTCAACACGCTGTGTCCCAGAGGGGTGGTGCTGCAGAGCTAATCCAACTGATTGGTACAAACACAAAGTTTAACCGCAGTTTTCCTGCCAGCTGCTGTGAACACCTCTACCTTTCAGTCCTGACACCAGTGAGGAGTGTTAATGGAGATTCAAACACACACACACACACACACACACACACACACACTCTGTGTTAATGTGAATGCTGACAGGCTCATGTTGTGCTGGATGAAGCGAGGTGTTACCTACATAACTGCACGGCTAAAAATACCTGCTGTGAGTTATTTTACACAGAGTAACATCCTGATGGGATGTTTACTCTGAGAATCGCAGTTCCTCAAGTGTCCACTAGAGGTTGTCTCCAAAAGTGAGTTAATCTCCATAGAGTCCATGTTAAATATCCAACTTTACAGTAGAACAAAAACATGTTCACAGCCTGGTGCTCAAATACTTCAGGTCTCTGAAGATCATTACTGTCAATGACGATGGATGATTATGGACTAAATCTAAATCAAGTTGAAACCTCTACCTCGGTTTCGGTTGACGCACGATTACCTCAGTCTCAGTTCAGATAATTCTGTAAATATGTGTATGAATTTGAAACACGTTACTGAAACGAACAATGGAACTGAAAACACACATCAGCTAGAATGAAAATATAAAACTTTCCTAAAAAAAGGGGATGATGCTGAGTCGATTATGGGGGGGGGGGGACCTCCTGGACACACAGTTTGAAGATGCTGTCTGCGTCAGGTGTCACCTGAGTCAATTCAGTCCCTGAACTTAACCTCTGTACCCAGTTTGTCATGTTGGAGACTTTTTTTTTTTTATCTAATGTGAAATTAAAGTAAAATGTTGTTTTTTTTCCTAAGATTTAATTCCTCATAATAAATTTACGATTTTGCAAATTTGAAGCTCTATTATTTTACGTAAAATTTTACTGTGGTAATATAACAACCTCATTCTCACTATATGTTTTTATTTTCACAGTACGGCTTAATTCAGGCAAATTTCTGATTCAATTCTCAATTTATATATATCTTTTTCTCTAATTATGTCATATTTAAGGGAAGTTATTCCTTTACAGAATTCCATTCCTTAAAAATATGACTATATTCTCTTATAAACAAATATATATGTATGTATATATATATGTATGTATATATATATATGTATGTATATATATGTATGTTTGTATGTGTATGTATGTTTGTATGTGTATGTGTATATTTATATATATATATATATATATATATATATATATATATATATACACATATATATGTATATATATATATATATATATATATATATATATATATATATATATATACATATATATATATATGTATATGTATGTATGTGTATATATATATGTATATGTATGTATGTGTATATATATATGTATATGTATGTATGTGTGTATATATATATATATATATATATATATATATATATATATATATATATATATATATATATATACATATAAGTTATTTTCCTCCTACTGTGACTCTACCCTGTAAAAGGCTCAAGAAAAATAATCAACAAAAACGATAAATTTACTTCTTCCTTAATCCAAGAAGAGAACAAAGGTGAAGCGTATGTTAATTTATAAATATTTCAGGGTCTTTTTGGTCTTTTGAATATTAAATGTTCGGATATTTTCCATCTTTAGAGCAAGCATGTTTACATTTATAATCTGGAATATTCTGAACAGATCTTCAGGAACTCTGAGACGGGAACACACGACACGCTGCTCCAGTCAGACCCTGTGACGATGACCCCGCTCTGAACTCTCTGTAACCCCACGATGACCCCAACATGACATCACTGTTACCCCGTCATGACCCCTCTTATTATGAAATCACATTGAGAAGAAAACCCTGAAAATCAAAGCCTGCAGCGTCAGGCCACGCCCACTCTAAACTGCAGTCCTATCAGAAGCCTCGTTTATCATCCAGGAAGTGGGGTTTTATCGAGCGCTGTGACTGGTCGCTCTTTGATCCAAGCTCACATCCTGTACATGTTTCTGTCCTGATCACTGTGGGTACAGCTTTCCTCGACCTTTGACCTCCTCCACACCTGGCCTGTGAGCTCACCTCTTCCTGAGCTCTTTGATCACGTTGTGAGGAGTCATGTGACCCCACCCTCGCCTCTGGGGTGGGCACAGAGCCAGGTGTCCTGTACACCAACACACACACACACACTGAGGACATTCAGGTGTGTGTGTGTGTGTGTGTGTGTGTGTGTGTGTGTGTGCTTCTTGAAAATCGAGCCTTTCGCCATTTTCTACTTTATATTTCTTAATTTATTGATTCTTTAATTTTCTCATCCCTCAGGTGTCGTTTAAGAAGACCAGACAAAAATCTGTAGGCAGTACCTGCAGCCTCACTGATAGGCTCCACCCACCCCCCTTTATACACACATCCCACACACACACACACACACACACAATCCAAACGCACGTACACAAAAGCAAATTCTGTGAATTTCTCTGAGTGTGTGTCTGTGTGTTCTGCTACGGCTGAGTGTGTTTGAAAAGCTGCAGATTTGTGGCCTCGGTGTGTACGTGTGCGTGTGTGTTTGTGTGTGTATTAGCGACTAGGGCGGTGTCTGGAAGAGGGGATTAGGTGTCGCCATGGCATCGCTATGTGTGGACGTGCGCGCGTCACGGCTCCATCAAACCGCGATACCACTCCCCTCGCCAACCTGTCGCCACGTGAACGCAAAACGAGCCAGCCAATGGGATCGCCTGTTATATCTCATCCTTACGTCATTCCTTAGAGAAGGAGGGGGGGAGGCTCCTCCCACTCCTCTCATGATTTTTTTTTTTTTCTGTTTCTGAGCCCTCTAGCTCGTCTCAACACTGCCCCCTGGTGTCCGATCTGCACGCCCTCACCGCCACCTTTGTTCTTTTTTTTTTTCCTGTTTCCATCAGCTCTGCGAGCGAATTGTTGGGGCTCGTCGTCGACTCCTCTCCTTGTTCCCTTTCCTCACCTTCTGCTGCCTTTTTCCTTTCACCTCTCTCGACTTTTCTCCTCCTCCTCCCCCATTGTCTGACATCCCTTCTTCTCCTGGTGTGCTTCTTCCTCTCCTCTCGGGCGTCACGCTGAGGTCAGAGTTCGTGGGGAGTTCATCGTCTCTTCCCCTCAGCCAAAGACTGATCACTTCCTATTTAGACCACAGAGACTAATGAGCAGCGCGTGCATGTGTGTGTGAGTGCGTGAGAGTGATTCTTTTGGTGTGAGCAGGCAGGTGTGTGTGTGTGTGTGTGTGTGTGTGTGAGAGAGAGAGAAAAAGCTGAAAGAAAAGCAGAACCAGAGGAAATCTAGGAAACGAGGCCGGAGAGATTAGAAGAGAACAAAGGTTTCAAACTACGAGCATCACATTCATCATTTCTCATGAACAGACGTCTGCTGCACATCAAACCCTGTTTAAAATGTATTTAAGGAACAAAGTCTTTATTTAGAGGAAAAAAGAAAAAGGAGCCACGCAATGCTGAAGTATTTGGCTTGAAGAGGGGACGTAATATTTCCAGCTGTAATAAGGTGATCGGTGATGCTTCCAAGCACCATCGGCTGAGTTAATGTGCAATAAAATATTGATTAAGACGTCTTTAAAGTGACAAAATCTCTGTCCTGTGCTGCTGCAACAGGACAGTCAATTTCTGGGCTCGTGAGGGCGTCTTCATTTCGTAAATTTATGTTTGGCTAAAGAAATACAAGAACTGTCTCAAACCTGTAGAGGGTTACAGCTCACCGCGGTTATTAACAGGAAGGTGGAAATTCAAAAAGGGGTCTACATGATCTACATGATGATGGAGTTACTGTGCTCTGATAATCTAAATTTATCACAGGAATTATTTTTATAATATTCATAAAATAAAAATACAACGAGAAAGAGATCACTAAATCACCATCCGTTTCCCTGCCGTTCATTTTGTAGTTATTTATATTTGTAAAGTACGGTGGCCCTGAAGCTCAACTGTGCAACCAGCAAAAAACATTTCATAAAATGTTTAAAAAAATTGATAGAATGGGATTAAGATTTTATCTCATACAAATAAGATAAAAACTACTTTTTAAGACATCAGAGGCTTCGAAAAATCAAAATATAATATAATAAAATATAATATGTACATATAATATAAAAATATAATATATCAAATAATCAAAATAAACAAACATCCAAGTTTAAAGAGTGAAAACTGAGCTGAATAAGGAACAAAATGACTCTAAAACGAGGTCATGTTTGGAATTATTAGCACAGAAATAAAAGAAGCTAACATGCTAACGTGAAGCCTCTGCTCCACACAAGCAGTCAGACTATAAGATGGAAATTTACTGAGAGTGGGAGGAGATGTAGTGTTAGCTGCTTAATCCTGCCGTCTTACTCCTCTTTAAAATCACGAGACAAACTCTGAAATATTACACCTCAGAGTCTAAAACCTGGATGAAAAAAAAAAGAAATCAGTGTTTTGTTTCTCAGCGGGGCTCATTTCAGGTCGACATGCAGCAGATTTTAATAATTCTGCAAAGTGAAAAGGCGACTTAGAATCCTCTGCTCACGACCGAACACACGAGACTGAGCTGAAAGAAGAAACTCAATCAAACACAGATCAGAGTGTGAAACAGCAAATCCTCCGAGACAAAGACGCTGACGTGACCTCAGCCGCACGCTCGGCCGTTCTTTCTCCCTGAGATAATGTGGGAGAGATTTTTCACACTCACACACAGACAGGTGAGCTCTACGAACAATGGCAACACACACACACACGAATACAGTCACAAAGTGTGAAGTAACAGATCGTGTGTGTGTGTGTGTGTGTGTTGGGTAGGCCAGACCCTGCTGCCCTCTCGATGACCCAGCCATCGGTTCAAGTGCAGTTCAGGGGTTCACAGCATGTTCAGTGTGTGTGTGTGTTTTTGTGTACATGTATGTGTGTGTTACCTCAAATAAGAAAAAAAAATCCCTTCTCCACACACACACACACACACACACACACAGGAACGAACATTAAGTCATGCAGTGTCACCACAAAACAGTGAAACTATTTTTTCTTTTGTTGTGAATTAAATTTAATTCATTAAACTCGTTTTTTAATGTTCGATGTTTAAATTATTTTAATATTATTTATTAATTAACAGCTACATTTCAGAGCGCTGCACTGAGACACATAAACTAAATGGTTAATCTACAACCTTCAGCATTAATGAAATATTATTTTAATATATCTTTAATATGTAACAGCAGTATGGAAGATTCAAAAATGTAAAAATTAAACGTAGGAAATAAAATTACTACATCAGAGGCAAAGACAGAGCATTTAATAAAGAGGATTTAAATAAAAAATTAAAACAAAAATGAAAAATTGAAAGAAATAAGATTAAATAATTCTTACAAAATATAACACCCACACACGATTGTCAAATTAGTAATATATTGAATCATTTTAAATAGGAGCAGGATATAAAGGATTATAATAAATCATAAAAAAATCTGAAAAATGTAATTATAATAAAGTGAAATTCAATCATTTAATTTTTTTTTCATTCTAAATATGAATTCTTATATTTGAGCTGTAAAAAGGAGTCACCTTAAAGATGTACTGAAATGATTTTTAAATGAATCAGAGTTATTAATGTTCGATCCGTCCTCACAGCCTTCGTCTCTGTTCCTCAGCAAAGATCTTCAGACAGTTTTTATCTGTTTGTGTTGATTCTCTTCAGCCGTGAAATGAAAATAAAAACAAGTTTGTTGTTCTGTGATGATAAAATAAGAACGATGATAAACAGATAAACAGGTTGGAAATATTATTATTATTATTTTGTTGTTGATATTATCAAATCATTGTTGGTGTTAATTATAACAGTTTGCTATAACTGACATTAAAAATGATATGAATAAATATTTGGTTGTTATGTTATGTGTGATTTTATTTATATTTAATTTTGCTCTAATGTCTGAATTCTGTTTTATTATTTATATTTTTCTGCCTCCATTTGTAAACATGTTATTTGTTATTTGTCGGTATCGTCACTTTTCAGTCTCAGAGCTTTTTAAACTGATGAGGATTAAATCTCACTTCACTTAATGTCTGTAAGTATTTTTTAATCTGTCGTGTAATTTAATCTCTTCATGGTTTTAACACGATAAGAATGAAGTCTGAGGGAAAATTTCGTCTTTTTTTTCTTAAAAAAATATTTAAATGCAGCAAATAATCATAACAAAGAACACTGAGCTGAAATAAGAAATAACATCACACACACACACACCAGTTTAGATCCTGCAGAGAGAGAGAGAGAGAGAGAGAGAGAGAGAGAGAGAGAGAGAGAGAGAGAGAGAGCGAGAGAGAGAGAGAGAGAGAGAGAGAGAGAGAGGGTTAAACACAGT
>CM061163.1:20919649-20924649 GCA_030710495.1 Labroides dimidiatus
CTGCTTTCGGATTTTTCGATAATTTAAACGCTGAACATTTTCTCATTTTTACGGCAGCTGTAATTATATTATTGAGTGTGTGAAAGTATCTGTAAGCTCTACATAATGTGGCACACATAAAAGATTAAAACTAAGTTATAAAAGTTATAAAAATACATTAAAAGACTGTTTTTATCACTTGATGTGAGATACGAGCGCTCTGTTAATATTTGAAGTTACAAACTTGTTTGATTTTCTTATTGTGCAGCGTTTCTATACATGATGCTGTGAAGGGGAATAGTGAGATGATTAAAGTGAAGCGAACACTTACACACTGATCTGAGCTGTATGCACAGATGGTGAGTGTGTGTTAGTGTGTAAGTGTGTGTTTGTGTGTTACTGATTAACAGCCTCTGACATGTCAGGATGAGGAGAAAATTGAAGTCTAAGACCAGAAACCATCAATCCATTTACACACACACACACACACACACACACACACTCTCTCTCTCACACACACGCATGCAGCAGCTGTTGCTCTAATTAGCTCTGCCATGCTGAACACACTAATCACCATTACCTCGCTCTGTCTGCTAATTCAAAGATCAATTTAATTTTATGGATTCTTTATTGGAATTATAATTCACACTATGACCCGCCTCCCGGCCCTGATTGACAGCTTTAACCACCTGTTAGTGGACTGCAAATTTCAGGGTCAATCATTCATGTGTCACTTACAGGTTTTCAGGTTCTTTGGTTACATTTTGGATATTTGGTTGAGTTTCTTTGAGTTTCGAGGATCTTGAAGCTGCGTGTTGGATTAGCTCTCTTTAGCTGGTTTGAACCAAGGCTTGGTTGGCTAATCTTCAGTTTGTTGAGGCTGGCTCCGGGATTAGCCAAAAAAAAGCTGTTTTCACAGCAGAAATAAACATATTTACTGTCCAATCAGAGGCTCAGCTCAGCCCACGTGACTCGTGGTCGCCCTGTAGCTGTCAGTGTGGCGACTCAAAGCCCGTCTCATTTCCAATATGGCCGCACCAATCCATTTGCTTCAATACTCTGGCTGTTTTCCAAACTGCCTGCTACATACTACATGTGAATTTAGAATGTAGTAGGCACTGCATACTACCTACTACCTTTGAATGTAGTATGTAGTCTGACTGCTCTGTTGGCTCTGTTTTGTAGCTACTCTGGTTTTCAGTTTAGGAAAATGAAACTACAGCTGATGGATTTTTTAAATGTTTAAATTTATAATTAAATATAAATGTAAAAAAAAATGTAATTGAGCTAGGGAAGAGAATAGTTATTATATTTCAGCATAGTTTTTTTTAAGTAAAAGTAAAGTAGGTAAAAATGACTTCAGTATAATGATTAATAAATCTGTAGAAGTAAACGCCTCTTTTAAGACAAGAAGTGACGTTTTAACAGCTTTTCTTTCGCATCACCTGCTCTTCTTTTTCACGGACCATTTAACTTGTTATTTCAACTCATTCCAGGAGGTGGCGGTAATTCACCTACACCTGAGTGCCAACCCCATAGAGAAACGGCATTAGCGCCGTGCATTGTGGGAAACAGTATGCCAGGTAGACTGGTCCGATGCATACTGAAAAAATTTTCCGGATCAGTAGGACATCCGGGAATTTTTGGCATACTGCAGATTTTGCCAGTGTTCGCATACTAACTACTACATACTGAATTTCGGGCAAATCAGTAGGAACTGCTAGTGTAGTAGGCGGTTTGGAAAACAGCCTCTGTTTCATAAACAGACATGTGACATCAGGAACACTACATCCAATTAATTTACAGTCTGTTTCCAACAAGGTTACCCAGTTAGCTCCGCCCCTTTATTAAGAAGAGTCAACTCACTGCATAGTTTAGACTTTGTGTCAGAGAGCTCATGTTCAGGTCTATGATGTCAACTTGACTTTGGTCCAGAGCGCGGCGATCCGTTGAGTGTTCCTCATTGCTACCAAGTCTCACCTGTTACAGCAAGAGCTCCTTGTGTTTGACTTGGGCTCAGAGTTTGCACACCTGCACCACCAGGCGTCCGTTCCCAAACTGCAGGGGGCGCTGTATCACAGACACATGTCTACCACAGCTCTAAACCAGATGAAGAAGAGGTTGTTCACAGTTTTCACAACTTCCTCCTCTCTGCTAAGTTAGCCCGCAATTTCACAGCAGGAATTGTTCATCACATGTTTATCAAGGTGGACTCTGTGTGGTGAATCATATAAATGTCAGAGTTTGTTGTTCTTCGTGTCGAAGTTAGAAATATTTGTAGATACCCGACATGGAAGTATTGTTTTGGTTTTTTGATAGTTTCTCAGAACAGCTGACCAGGTCATACACTGTGAAAAAAAAACCCAAACTATCCCTTTATTTTGGTTTAGTTGAATCAAACAGAGATTTTTAACACTCAGTTTGAACTGAGAGGTAAGTTTTTGGGAGTGAGTTGTGATCAACATCACAAACAGCCTCGTTCTGTGAGATACACGCTGGTTATCCGGCTCATTCTCCAGCTAATGACTCACTGATGGGCTCAGACTGCGAATCCTTTAGAACTCAACACTCGGCTCCACAATCCTGTCCAAAAATGTCACTTCTGGCTTCCACTGTGAACTTGAAGCTTGAAAATGCCGGTCCACGCACCAATCAGGGACGTGCATTAGCTGCACAGACTTTTCAAACAGGATTTGGATTCATCCTGCACTCGAACACGGCCAAGCGGAGGAATGGTGAGGGAGGAAAAAAAGCAGGTTGAAAAGTTCATCTGGCTCCCTGCGGGCTATAAACGGCTGGTACTGACACATATTCTTTATCATATATTCATCTGCTCTCTCCCTCTGTTTTCAGTCACTGCAGAGTCGCTCGCTTTCAGCCTCAAATTCGCCGAATTCTCCTCTTTCTTCCTCTCCTCCTTTTCCAGATGTCAGGTTTTCCTACCTTTCTTTTTTTGTCTTCTTTCTCTTTCTTTGTTGTTGCACACACACACACACACACACACACACACACACACACACACACACACACACACACACACACACACACACACACACACACTCTGTTTCTTCCATCTGTGCAGCAGGCAGCAGATTAAAAGGAGCTGGATCCCATTAAACACACATCACCTTCACGCTGCTGTGTGTGTGTGTCGTCATGTTCATACATACTGTATGTTTTATAACAACTCTGTACATGCACGTGTGTGTGTGTGTGTGTGTGCATGCATGTGTGTTGCTGCAGAGGGATGATGGGGTAGCAATCGGAGGCTGGTTCATCAGGAGGTCAGACACACACACACACACACACATACATATACACACACACTGAGCGGCTGCAGAAAGAGATGGATGGCAGTCTGAGGCCTCCTGCTGCTTTGGTAGGGAAATATATAGCATTAAGGTAGCTATGGTGACACACACACACACACACAGAGTACATTAGCACAGAACACACACACATGCATGCACACAAACACATGCTTGCTGCTTTTCATAACAAGTGTAATGATTCATTTGAAACTGCTTAACACCAAGTATAAACACACACACACACTCACATTATTTCCTTAAACACTTTCAGCCTTAAAATGATTGAAAATAAAATTACACACAGCAGGAAAATGTGTCGTTTCCCAGATGATGTGAAATCTAAATGTCAAAGTCAAACTGCATGTTGTGTTATTTTCATCCTGTTCGTCATAAAACTGGTTTATTTTCTGAGCTGCAGCACAAATATTCATAGAACACACTCCTAAAATTATAGCAACTGTGGGGCTCCTCTGATACAGGCTGTAGTGTGTGTGTGTGTGTGTGTGTGTGTGTGTCCACAAAGTTTGCATGAAGCTTGTATTAATACATGTATTCAAGTAAGATCAGGGATGTAACTGATCACAGGGAGACACAGACTGTGTTACTGCTGTATGTACAGACTGTACAGCATTAACAAACATAGCATGATGCTAACCAACCCTGCAGAAGCTGTGCAGTTAGCATGCAGCAACCTGCGACCGCAAGACATGAAACCGATGTGGAAAAAAAAAAAAAAATGAAACTGTAGTTCCTCAAGTGTCCACATGAGGCAGGCTCCAGAAGAAACCACATACAGACCAATTCAAAGAGCATGAAGTTTGACACAAATACTCTTAAAGGGCCACTCTTATGAAAATAGCTGTTAGACAGTCCAACATTCAAGATGGCGGCCATTTTTCAAGCCTTCCACCACCACTCAAATTAAGATGGTAATACACATTGTTTTAATCTGAAGCGGCGGTAAGCAGTCTCTAGTCATGTGACCCATGCACACTGAACATGCCAATTTTCTATTAAGGTGGAGGCCATATTGAAAAATGTCCTCCTTCTTGAAGCAGTTTGTTGTCAAGTGACCCAACTAAACCAACTAAACATCACTGAACTGCTCCACCAAGGTGGCGGCCATCTTGAAAAATGGCTGCAATCTTAAAATTCCATGTGGCTGAGAGCAGCTTCATGTTAAAGCACTCATGTAGACTGCACATGCCAACTCCATGCTTACACCACCTTTTAATGAACCAACATGGCGGCCATCTTGAATTTTCCAGCATCTACAGTCTGTTTTTAAAAGAGTGTTTGTGCCAAATTTCATGCTTGCATCACCCTGTGAATGATTTTTTTCAGTTATCCAACGTCTGAATTCACCCGTTCATGAATAAAATCTGGTCTCCCTCTGCTTATCATCACCTGTTAGCTTCAGGTGAAACTCGGCAGATCAGTCAAAGAGTAAAGAACAAGAGGAGACACGACATCTAAAGACATGGAGAGTGAAGTTTTTCTGCTGCAGAGCTCCTTCAGCACGGCTGGTTTTGCAGCGAAAGGTTAAAAATAAAAACATCCAAGTGTCTCTGGATATTCATCACAGATTAAATCACATTCATTCATCATTTCCAGCCCAAAGTATTGTTTAAAACTAGAGATGGAGTATTGATGTGCTGTCCTCACAGAGCTCTATGATCCCCGTCATGTCTCAGCCACTTAGCTCTCTGA
>CM061163.1:20927149-20957149 GCA_030710495.1 Labroides dimidiatus
CACACACACACACACACACCTCTGTCTCTGTCTGTAACATCAGAGCTTGTGGTCGTTTCCAGGCCTTTAAGCTATGCGCCACCTGCTGGTCAGAACAGTGAAGCATGTTTTTTCCTGTTATCGCTCTGTGGTCAGTCAGCTGACTCGGTGACACTTCAGCAGTAAACAGCGAAACCTATGAGAGGTCAAAGGTCAAGAGGTGAGCCCAGAGGAGCTGCTCCCTTTTTTTAAACTCGGAGAAACTTCTTAAAGTCGGGAGCGAGTTTGTCAGAGGAGGAAATATTTAACAGAAGCACTGAGGCCTCACCTGACATCACCTGGATTTATAAAAGATCAAATTATTAAAAAGAAATAAATTAAATCATAAGATCCTAAATAACAGTGAGTTTGTCATCCTTATAGTTTAAGATCACACCGAGTCCACTGCAGACGTTAACTCCCCAAAATAAAAGAGAAAAGGAAATTAATTATTATGAGACAAAATGATGAATAATACATTTATAATAAAATAAATAAAATAAAAACATTTTAAAGCAGATTCAACAAGAAGGTGTCTGACTCAGAAATGATTTTCTAATTCTGTAGGAATGTGTGCATGACGTCCTGATGTCTCACAAAAAGGATTAATGTTTGGGAAAAATATTTCATGACCACATAAAAAATATATTTTAAAAAAGAAGTCTAAATTTTTCTGATATCATGAAATACTATATTTATTAAATGCTTTTGAAGTTGCCTTTAAATCAGGGCGCATCCTCTAAAAGAAATAATTAAAAACAGTAAAATTAGGAAATAAAAAATAAACGAACAAATGGAGACAAAACATTCAGGAAAATCAAAAACATGTTGATCTGATTTCAGATACCTCATCTGACCGACTCATCTTTTTTTTGTTTGTTTGTTTTTTAAATAGTGCATTTTTTTTTTGTGCAGAAAAATTCAAAGAGACAACAAAAAGGAAGAACTGTTTTATAAAATGAGTTGAAAGAGAAATAAATAAATATGAATAAAATAAAAATAAAGTTAAATTAAATAATTGCCACACTTCTGTAATCTCTTGAAGTGATGGTTTGACTTTAGGAAGCTCATTTAAATTTTAAAATTAAAGAACATAATAATAATAATAATAATAATAATAATAATAATAATAATAATAATAATAATAATAATAATAATAATAATAATAAATTTGAAAATCATGTCTAAGGAATGAAATGCACGCTCTTATTTTACAGGGAAATTTGGGATTAAAGGGTTAATACAAATGTTTTCTTGTGTATCAGAAAAATTAAAACGTCCTCTCTGTGGCCTCCCTGCATCAAAGCCGCAGCACAATATTCAGTCAGTATCAGAAATGGTTTCATAAGTGCACCAGCCTCTTCAACCCACATCCCAAACCACGACTCACACATCCTGCAGGACTCTCTTCATCTGCACACGTCCACAGACTTTCAGCTGTGCGCTCTCCTTTAATCCAGGAACAAGGGGGGGTCAAAGGTCATCCACAAACCAAAAAACAAACATGTGACTATCTGTACATTAAAAGTCTGTGTGTCTGTCCTCAGAGCTGCTCAGCTTCATCACACTCATCAATATTTCAGAGACGCTCACAAACATTCATCACTGATGAGCCCTCGTTAGGGAACAACCTCTTCCTCCTCCTCTTCCTCTCTCTGTGCACTAATTAACAGTTCCTCTGTCTTTGTCTCTGCGGTCTGCCTCACAGGTTGGTGTTTCCTCCCAAAGTGCTAAATCAAAACTTATCCTGCACGAGGAGATAATGAACCCCACAGACACGAGGAAACAGAGAAAGAGAGAGAGAGAGAGAGATGTATGTTTGCCTGTATAATTTAAGTGAAATGTCGTCTGTCAGAAGCTCTGCGTAATATGAGAAAATGTGCCATGTGTGAGATCGTTCAGTATCATGATAACAGAATGAGGTGCGATAAAATCAAACAGAGTTCGGAGGTCCAAACCCACAGGTTCCATGTGGATCTGCTGCTTTTTAACTTTTACACAAAACCAGACAAACGTCTGATTATAACCAACAACAATCAGAGCTAATAACACCTTTAAAACTAAAGCACATACATATTCATGTATGTAACTACATGTCAAAAACAGGCAAGATAAACCTGCTTCATGTGATTCAGTTCAGTTTGGAGGTTTCTTCTCTGTCAGTCTTCTGGTCTTCCTGATGGTTTTCTCCACATTATTTGGGGAATTTTTAAAAAAGGGAAAATGTTTAAAAAAAATAAAATAAAATAAGAGTAAATGCTTCAGTTTCAGTTCAGCAGACGCTCACTGCTCACAGAGAATCAAACATTCAGACTCCAGGAAACTGGATCTGTTGCTGTGGTTTGGGGACACCTGCTGACCGACAGGTGAACTGCACCCTTCGTTCACTCACGCTGCACTGCATTAATCTGTTGGTTAATCTAACGAGCAAAGTTCTTGTGATGATTTTTTTTATTAATTCTTTATTTTCCTCCCCTGTAGGTTTTTTATTTGTAGCCATTTTTTGATGATTTAAAAGAGAAAAACATCTCAGCTCATTAATTATAAACTGCCATCATGAACTAAAACAAGTCTCCACTTTAATAAAAACGACTTTAGATTTCTTTATTTTTTTCTCCTTTAAATTACTCAATATTATAATTTTTATTGTTTTATTTTCTGATTTGAAAATATTGTTATTGTTTGTAAATATAGTGAGGCCTGGTGAAGGTCTGTGTGTTTCATATCTGACTGAGTCTGAGTGGGTTAAGCTGTCTGATGATTTTAAATATTTAGCCTTTACCCTTTATAATCTGCTGACCTCTGGGTTTTAAATCCCTGCGTTGTGAAAACAGCTGCTTGGCTCCACTTTAAGGAGAGCCACGCATGCAGAGGAGTGACCTCGTCCAGTCCTTCACCGAGGAACTGACGACAGTAGAAAAAAAGAGAAAAGTTTGAGTGATGGAGCGGGAACGTTTTGCTGCATCACTCAGATCGATGACACGTCGTCAGCGCTGCAGCGCTGCAGCAGATCTGATTTTGAGAGGAGAGGTGATTCTCCGAGGGTTTGACGTCAGAGTGAGACGCAGAGCCAAGGTCAGCCTGCTGCAAGGCAGAGAGAGGGCATGGGGTCAAAGGTCAAGAGGTAGAAAAGTCAGAAAGGAACAGGACAGAGTGAGCACTCTGGTTCCACCAACTTATGAAACAGAAAAGATTTTACTGAACATTAAAACACACGGCACACACTCACACTCAGCTGACACACACCGACATGACTCACTCAGCATGACCTCAGCCTGACCCCAGAGGAGGGCACGACACATAGAGGTCAAAGGTCAGAGAGTGACAGAAACCAGCAAAGTTTTCTGAGAGTTCAGTCATGAAACAAAGAAAAAAAAAAGTCCTGATCAGTTTGATTTTTCCTGAACGTTTTCATCGAGTTCACAGCGTGTACAACAACCCTGTTGTTTACTTCCTGTCTCCTCCTGCAGCCATCACCATGGCAACAGGTGGAGCGTGACCTCTGTGTAACCCCCACAGACGTGGAAGTCTGAGCCCTCCCTCCTCTCCTCTAGGAGTGGGAGTGAATCTGAGGTCAGAGCTGCGTTTAAAGGTCACTAAGAGGTCAGAGGACGAGTGAATTCACTAAAAACCTCCAAAAACTTTGTTCCAGTTTTTGTCCAGCAGGTAGAAATAAATAAACCACAGCCAGTCGTTACCTAACAGATATAAAAACAAGAGTCCAGGTATCACATCACTGTAAAAGCAGCCAAATCCTTCAGTCCAAACACTTCATAAAACTGAGCTTCATACGGCCCCTCGTCCTGCTCTGATCTTTGCTGTCGTTTCACTGAACTGTAATGTTGCGTTTAGGGTCCAGGAGGCCTCAGACTTTATATTGTTTCATCACCTCTGTACTCGTTTTATTGCCGCGTTTTTACAGTTTGTTCATAAGAACTCAGAGCAGGAGTTTAACGCCTCCTGGGTCCGACTGACCCCGACCAGTGACCAGAGTAATATTACTCTGTAAGAAATACCGTCCATGTGTGTCTGAGTGACAGGTTGGGGCATTAAAGCCGTGTGCTTTGGCTCATGTGTGGCTCACAGAACGTAAACAACTCTAAATGTGTCCTGACATGTTGTAATGAGAATGTTGACACGGTGTAAGGCTGCCACATACGATTATTTTGATAATCGACTAGTCACTGATTATTTTTTGCGATTAGTCGACTATTCGGATCATACATAAATTGCAGCTTATTGCAGCAGCATACAGCTAACATCATTAGCTTCCAGCTTCAAGTGTTTAAGGTATGTGCTAACTAAAAATGAAGACAGTTAATATCATAGTTCATTCAGCTTTTAATGAACTTTGCAGCTTGTAGCAGCATTTCTGACATTTTGTTTTAATGTACCAATTTTCTATTCAAACATGACATCGCTATTAAGTAGGTAGCTCCCTGTTGACGTTAATGTTAGCAGCTAACTAGCCAATTAGCTTACCGAGATTGTCATTCTTCGTCAGAAAATAAATCAGCCACGGCGTGCTGTCTTTTCAGATGCTCGTGCATCGCCGTCGTTCTGTCATGGAAGGACATTTCTGCTTTGCAGATTTTGCATTGCACACTTTTCTCCTTTATTTTGGAAAAATGCTCCCAAACTTTCCAGCTCTGTTGCCGGCTAGCCATGATACTGTTGGGCATAACTTTTCCGGTGACATCACGGGTTACCCTGGTTACCACTTCTGCGCGTATGCGTCAAGGACAGAACAGCAGACGAGACAGGTGAAAGAACAGCGGCAGTTTTGAGGGAAAAATAAGGTTTAAAAAAATGTTAAAACAACGACGTCGATTATTAAATAAGTCGCCGACGAATTTGAACGTCAATGTCATCGTGACTAGTCGACTAATCTTGGCAGCCCTAACACGGTGTAGAATGAAATTAAGCCACGTTTCCACCAAGCAGTTTGGTTCCCTTCTGTTGGGGTGCCAGACATACCAATCTGACCCCAGAAGGTGGAGCTAGAAACACTGCTGTCCATTGATTGGTCGCAAGAATCATCACTTCCTGTGTGAGAGCGGTAATAAAGAACGACACATCACCCTGACCTGTAAACAAAGAGCCACATGCCAATCACAAAGAAGACGGACTGCTGGATGTTTTCAATCCTCGCTCTTTGTTTACTGAGTTGTGCCTCTGATTGGTCGAATGTGTGATCTAAATATCTTCTAAGCTGCCGTGTTTAAAAAAAAAAAAAAAATCACGTCCCATTTACAGAAACTAGCGATTCAGACAGGAGACATTTTTTGTACCGGGCTGTAAATGTTCTTTTGATGAACTGCAGATTTCATCACTTCAGCATCCTCTTATATTTCAGACTGGAAGTTGCCGCTTGGTGGAAACAGGCTCTGGAAAGCTGTGTGCATGAGTTAAACTTGAGGTCAGTTTGTGCTACACCTGGATTAAACCTTCACAGGGAAGGACGGAACAGGTGGACGCCTGTGAAGTCAGACCAGTCGGACAGAAATTCATTTTCAGATTAATTTTTGTTTTAATCTGTCGAACAAACTGAGAAATGATTGAGAGCCTTAACAACACGCAGGAGTCCAGACACATCCCCCTGAGAACATTACGTGCGTTCAGGGAGCCTCAGAAGGAGTGTGTGTACTTCATTATTGTCTCAGTCAGAGTAAATAAAGCAGATTTGATTCATCCAGCCAGATTAAACCAACGTGAACTTTCTCTCTCTCTTTGTTTTCTCGCTCTCTGTGGAATAATCTGAGCGGTCCGACATCTGCTGTTACCTCACACACACACACACACACACACGCGCACATATTCCAAGACCAGCAGCTTGCATCTTCACGCTTGCAACACACTCAGTCACACTCGACATAAACACACACACACACACACACACACACACACACTCAGTATTTATGGGCTTTTGTTTCCTTTGTTAGCGAGTCTGAGCAAAACTGAACTTCTAACTCGCCCCTGCTTCGTCAGCCTCTCTTCCTCTCTCCCTCTTTCTCTCCATAGTTGTTGCCATGGAAACAGAGCATCTGACAGACTTTCACCTTCAGAACAAACACACACACACACAAACACATATACACACACAGACAGCTGTGAGGCGGCCGTGCGCTCTACAGACGTGGAGTTAAATGTGTGAATGGAGGGCTGTAAATTCACCACAGAGATTTACAACACACACACACACACACGCGAGCGCGCACACACACACACACAGAGTCCAGAAGGGGGGATTAAACGGGTGGAGTAAACAGGAGCGGTGTGATGGGAGATTTTTCCCTCTCTTCCTCTCACTCAGAGATTCTAAATGAGCTCTAAAGGAGCAGTTCCACTTTTTGAAGATGCATTTATTTCATGCTCTGAGAAAAATGTTCTTAGTGTGATGTTTGTGTGTGCTGTTATTATCAAAACTCTACTTATTATGTGTCTGTATGTTGATGCAATGTAAAGGCCGTGTAAGCTACCAGCTGTTTCCCTCAAAACATCACAGAAACCAGAAACATGTTTTCAACATGTTAAAAAGTAACATCAGCTTATTTTCCACATGCTAAAAAAATCTATATAACAGCAACATGATGCTCTAAACAGACACAAAGTCAACAAACGACCTCTAAAGCTGAGTCAGCGTTCTTTAAATAAAACATGAATTATAATGTGATGCATGTGATGTTTAAGACGACAAGTAAGTTATGTGACAAGGACACTTCCATCATCACTTTGTTAGACGCTTCATCAGGTATTTTTCTTTTATAGCTCATGAAAGAGGTCAGTGAAGGAGTTTTATTTACTAAAGTCCAGAACAGCAGATTATCCAGCAGCTCCCACTGAGACTTATGAGAAACTTTACAAACTTCCAGCTGATTTAATGAATAAATCAAACAAGAACACTTTAAATATTTGTAAGTAGTTTTTAAAATTGAAGAACAAACACTTTTAATGACTATAGTCTCAAAACTTATCAAACCCTTTGAATAGAATGAGGCACAAAGAGGACACATCGTTAGCCTCATAGCATATTTGCCTAAATCGAAGAAATTTAAATAAAATGAATAAGTTAATATTAGAGATAATATAAACACAATATTATAATTAGTAAAAATAAATAATACACCGAAAAAAAACCTTGTTGGTTTTTTTTTTTCATTCTTTTCTGTAAACTGTGAAAAGTGATTTAGGCGATCATGCTAAGAGGCTAACGGTATGTGAACCAGGTGTCTCTAATGAAGGGCTTGATTAGGCCTCAGGTGGGCTCGAGACAGAGGGGTTTGCTAACGGCACGTGACAGAGAAAGTAAAGTCTTCAGCTTTGACTTACAGGAAGATGAAGTTCGGTCCAGCAGTCTTCCTCTTCCTCCTCCTCCTCTTCCTCCTCTTCCTCCTGTCTGTCATCATAAAGTATTCCAATAAGTTATCCAGCACTGCTGGAACTCGTCGTTGCTAAATCCACCGTACTTCCATTTTCCGTGACTGACAGGTAATCAGTCTGTGAATAGGTGTTCATACTGTACGAACTACTTCTTCTGATTTGATTGGCGGGTTGAAAACGAGCTAATGGACGCTTTATCGCCCCCTACAGGACAAGAAATTAAAGAGACTGACAGACAAAATGATTTCAATTTAATTTAATTTAATTTAATTTAATTTAATTTAATTTAATTTAATTTAATTTTATTTTATTTTATTTTATTTTATTTAATTTAATTTAATTATTTTATTTTATTTTATTTTATTTTATTTTATTTTATTTTATTTTATTTAACTCAGATTATGAACAGAGATTCAGACATGTAAGTAGCTTAATAAAGTCTCTTCTGGTCCAGCAGTTTTATATCAAAGTTTAACCAAATTCTTTAATCAAAGATACAATTTCCTGTTTGATTAACTTCCTGTTTAGTTTGTTGTGTTTAATTATAGATGTCAAAGTTAATACCAAATTGAAATGGTCCCAGCTTTGTTCACTCTGTCTTTACTTTGAGCTCAGGAAAAATCTACCCCTTCATTTCTCATTTCAGGTCCATTACAAAAACAGTTTCATTGACATGACTGATGGTCGGCCATTTTTCAGAAAGCACTTAAAATCTCTGCTCATGTGACTCAGCAGACTCCGAGCAGCTCGCTCTCCGCTGCTGCACATTTTTGGATCCGGCGCTCTGATGTTTCTGACGCCCTGATTGAATTTGTTGAGTGATTGGTTATTGAACTGTGTTCTGTATAATTTTATCAGACTGATGACTCCAGACGGACGTGTCACCAAGTTAGAGAAATGAGAGACGGAGCCACTAAGACGTTTTTCTTGGTGCTTAACTTTTTATTTATTTACTCGCTTTTCAAGCTGTTTATCAATTTGCCAGTTTTAATCTAACTTTTATTCTTTTACTGGTGATTTTTTAAAAATGTTTTCTTCATAATGATGCACTGAGAGAATAACAGGGATACAATCAGGAGCTAGAGTCCATACAAACCAATAAGGACGGATGTAAACAACAGCCTCACTGCACATTAAATCCAATACGTCAGGTGTGAAGTAGCATCATCATGCTGTTGGGAGCTGGAGGAGACCCAAACTGAGCCAAAATAATATCATTTGATGCAATGGCAAGGTTCGTCCATCTATGGAAGTTTTTTGTGTTGTGTTGAGTTCTACCTTTGAGGACTACATTACCCATGAGCCCCTTCACCCACTGAGCTAAAGATGTGTCACTTGCCAAACATTTATCATGGGAGCAAAGAAACTGAATACAGATCTTAAAGATCAGGATTTACTGACACACTTTCTGCTTCTTGTTTTCCAGAATATTCCGTCCGACTGCTTCTTCAAGCGACTCTTTTATTGTTTTATGGAGACAGATGTAGATCAGTGATCACTGTTACTCTAACTGCTTTCAAAATGCTGCAAAGCACGGGAGACACGACTTTTACAACTTTAAAATCCTGTCAGCTCATGAGGAAGGGGAGGTGAAGGAGGCGATTAGAGCGGCTCGTGTGAATACAGACGGAGAGGCAGAGAGGTAATTATTACAAACGTTACTGCTCTTAAAGTGTAACAGAAGCTGCGAGCGTTCACTAACCTTTTACAGCTGCAGAAAAAATTCAAAACGACAACTTCATGTGCAGAAACAAGCAGAGAGAGGAGCTTTTTAACAAGATGGAGACGGATAGAGAGGGAGGAAGGTGATTATTGTGGGTGTTATTGCCTTTTAAAGGGGCATTACGCCAAGTGTTATCGCCCCACTGTGCGCTCTCTTTGGAGCCGTTGCTCCACTTAACACTTTGTGTGTGTTTGTGTGTATGAATTTGGGAGTAAAGTTGTGCGTGACATAAAAACAATGAGAGGGAGGATCAGGTGATGTTTACCTGTTCCCTAATCATTCAGTCACCTTTCCAATGAATTAACACCTCTCACACCTGAACAGTGACATCACGTCTGCTGCTGCTCCAGGAGGCCTCAGGAGTTAGCATCCTAGCTCTTGTGTATATTAAAGCTCCTGTGTGTATTAAAGCTCCTGTGTGTATTAAAGCTCCTGTGTGTATTAAAGCTCCCGTGTATATTAAAGCTCCTGTGTGTATTAAAGCTCCCATGTATATTAAAGCTCCTGTGTGTATTAAAGCTCCTGTGTGTATTAAAGCTCCAGTGTATATTAAAGCTCCTGTGTGTATTAAAGCTCCAGTGTATATTAAAGCTCCTGTGTGTATTAAAGCTCCTGTGTGTATTAAAGCTCCTGTGTGTATTAAAGCTCCCGTGTGTATTAAAGCTCCTGTGTATATTTAAGCTCCTGTGTATATTAAAGCTCCTGTGTATATTAAAGCTCTTGTGTGTATTAAAGCTCCTGTGTATATTAAAGCTCTTGTGTGTATTAAAGCTCCTGTGTGTATTAAAGCTCCTGTGTGTATTAAAGCTCCTGTGTATGTTAAAGCTCCTGTGTGTGTTAAAGCTCCTGTGTATATTAAAGCTCCTGTTTGGAAACTTTCTGAAAAACAAAGTTGGACCTGTTAATATTTTGCTGCTCTTTTCCAGTTCAGTTGCATGTTTGGTATTCCACAGCAGTGCATTTACTTTAATTCGTACAATTTTCCCCACTGAAATGAATTAAAATGCCATTAATCTGTTCCGGACACCCACAAAAAAAAACACTTTCTATGTTTACAAATAAATAAAATAAGAAAAATGTACTTAGACATGTGGAATATTATTATTATTATACATAATACGACGGAATATACTTCAGTAAACTGGTTTTATTGAGTTTAATGTTCAGCTTTTCTTCAGAGATCAGACGACTTGTAGATGCCCGTCCATTGAGGTCTGCCTCGTTCTCCCTTTCATGATGTTTCTGTAATTACTGTGGGAAGTGCCCTCGCACGCCCAGTTGTGACTTTTCTGGTTGTTTCTTTTGAATAAAGTCTGAAAGTTTTGTAAAATAACTGCGAGCACAACACTGATGCTGCCACTGCGAGCTGAGCGCTTAAAGTGAGCAAGTGAGACACGGGATGTTGGGCGGATGTTGCTGTGTTAACTGTGGCGTTCTCTGAACAAACGGTGGAGTTTCTGAAGCTAGCTTAAATATTAGCTCTCAACTTGAGGTGAAAAACCTGCAGAGAGACGGCTCGTATCCTGACAAACTCATAGTTTACTCATTAGTGTTGAGTCTCAGGTAGCCACACAGCTAACAGAGCTATTATCTGGCGGGTGTCAGGTGTATGTTGACTAAAAGTCCAATGTTAGCTTCTTTAATCTGAAAGATACCAACAATCATCAAACTGGTTCACTCAAGTATTCATTGTTCTATTGAGCTCCCCCTAGAGGCCTGGAGGACTTCTGTTGTTACGTCTTGCTTTTCATGTTTCTTTCTTTTGCATATATCAGTGCATGTTTCTCTGCTTCAGCTTCACTAAAGTTCTCTCATTTTTTGCTGCATGTTTTCACTTTCATTTCAAATGCTTCGTTTTTTTCCCCTCTGTATGAGTTCCTGAATTTTGCAGCACCAATGTCCTTAAAAAAGATGCATCCTGCCATCGCTCATTACCTGGCCCTGTTGGCTGAGTAAGAACCTGACCAAGTCAGAGGAAGCAGCTCCACACAGAAGGCTCATCATCACCACATGGAGAGGGTTACACTTCAACTCAACAGGTGGGCTCAAGCACACAGAGGACAGACTGAAACACTTTGTTTTTCCTATTTGACATTAAATTCTGTTTCAGGGTTTTGCAGAGTGACCTGCAGTGAAACTGCTCTACTTCCTGCCTTTCCGACAGTGTTTCCACATCAGCTCTTAAACATACAGCGTCAATGGTTGAAAAGATGGAACAGTAAAAAGATGGAATTATTCCAGCACATTGATCCTCCGCCTCCATTTGAAGAGAGTCAAATAGAGTCTTCGTGATGCAGTGATGAGCTGACTGGATGTCAGTACCTCCTCACCTCAGAGGCTGAGAGGGAAACACAGAGACAGAAAACACAGACCAGAGGAAAACAAAATATTTTCCTCCTTTCTCTTCTATCTGCTTCTGTTTTCTTCCATCTTATCCCCCCTCTCTCTCTCTCTCTCTCCTCCTCCTCTCTTCCTCTCTCTGTCTCCTTCTCCTCCTCTTTAGATGCAAATGGAGTGCAATGAGTGTATTTGTAGCCACGGCAACAACAACATTATCGTTAATGGTCGCTGCGGAGACGCTGGAGCTGTAATGGCCGACAGCGCCCTGTCGCCGTGGGTTACCAGCTGGGTCTCAAAGACAGACACACACGCGCACACACACGCACACACACACACACTGGATGAAAGCAGTGTGTGCTCCTTTCATTCAAATCCACTTTGCATTGATTTTGCAGTTTGGCTGAAAATACAACAACTCCACGTCTGTACCTCCATGGCTCCATCTAAATCAATCAATCACACACACACACAAAGAGAGAGAGTGCTGGTGACGCCAGGCTGGTATCATTGGGTCAATATTGAACACTAAGTAACTTCATGTCTGTCCTTAGTGCTTTCCAACTTTTGTTTGTATGCCTGTGTGTGTGTGTGTGTGTGTGTGTGTGTGTGTGTGTGTGTGTGTGTGTGTGTGTGTGTGTGTGTGTGTGAAAACTTTGTCATCTTCAAACTTTTACAGACTTTTTGGGGTTCATTTTCACGGTTGTCAATATAAAAATGGACGACATGACAGCACCCTGAAAGTGAAGCCAAAACAATTAGAGCCTCCCCTGGTGACAGGCTACAGTATGAGCCATAAGCTCCGCCTCCTCGATAATACCAGAGGGACCCTTGATTAAAGTAATAAGTTGAAATTCACATCAAACCTGTTATGATGCTCATTTCTGTCCAGCTGTAGTTGGCATACGTCACAGGGATCATGTGAGGTATCACTTTGACCACAGGGGGCGCCAAACTCAAGGTTCCTCTGAGCTGTTGAAGTGCGTACGGTAACTTTAGTGCTTACAGAGCGAAAGTAACTTTACATTAAAAATAACTCAGTTTGGAAAAATACATCAAGTCCTGGAGGGTCATCACATCAGTTTAAAGATAAAACACGAACCCCATCACTGTCTCCCTCTTTTTCTCATTTAACTACTCCGACTTTAACGATGTAAAGTCGTAAAAGCAAAATAATCATTATGACTCATTAATATATCAAATAATAATCTTCACACTGGCAGAGTTTGACTTTGACAGTTGATTTTTAATTTAAAAGACAACTTCATAAAATCACCTTTAGAGTCACCTTTACACACATTACACACCAAATACAGTGAGATGTGACCTCAGCGTGAACTTACAGAGAGAGAGAGAGAGAGAGAGAGAGAGAGAGAGACTGAGTGTGTGTGACGGGGGGAGAGGGAGTGAAAGAGAGACAGGAGGACGCCACTGTCTCCATCCTTCTCACACACTCTTTCTGTCTCTTTCTGCTGTGTGTGTGTGTGTGTGTGTGGATAAAGAGGGTCAGAAGTTATCACACACACTCCTACTTTAATTCTTGAACTGTATCCTCCTCGTGCCTCCTTTCTTCCTCACTCCTTTTTTCCCGTCTCTCCTATTTCATCTCCTCAGTGTGATCTAAATATATCTGTAGGTTGTTTATATTTTGTTTATTTGTATATTTGAAACACCAACATCCAGTCCAATCCATAAATTCAGATTAGCTGCTATCTTAGTGTTAGCATGGTAGCATGGTAGCATGGTAGCATGGTTGGGCCTCTGTAAATAGAGTTACAAACAGTGTCGTCTGTCCCTGTTTTTTATGATAAGTGAATATCGTATCTTCTGTTCTGGTTCTGTGTGATATAAATAAAATCGACTGGACTTTCCTGTCAAGCGTCAGTATCAGTCAGGCTCTTCTTGTTGTTATTTATTTGGCCCTGCTCCCTAATGGCTTGTATTGTAGGCGGCTGTCTGATTCCCTCTAATGGTACAGACCATATTATGTATTCGTTTACATTATGTATCCTGTGATTTTTATGTCTCTCCAAATATTTTGGGAGCCCCAAAACGCCCCCGGGGTCCACGCTGCCGGAGCCGTACAGAAATATATCCCCGCTTAAAACACACTAAAATATTGAAGGCGAGTTTTTAATGGAGCGTACGGCGCTGAATATGATAGAGAGAGAGCGAGAGGATCAATCTGGTGTTTTTACGACGGAGGACTATAAACATGTCGGCTGTAAATTGTTTTGGAGATGCTGCCGCTCTCAGAGGCTGCTACAAGAGAGATAAATGTACACACACACACACACACACACGTACACGCACGTACACACACACAGGTGTACACACACATATGCAAACAGTATTAAAGCTGAGCCAAACCTATTATCACCTCTTACCCTCCTCTTTAGATTGCTTTAAAATGATGACATTCCTCACGTTGATTTCTGGGTGCAGACTTTTCCAGGTGATGTAACCGTCAGCAGATCTGAAGACGGGGAAACACACGGGTCATAAGTTCACATCCTCACACCAGTTTAAGTTTTTATCCCTCATTAATTATGTTAACTGGTGTATATGTATATTTATACTGCTGTGTATTCTTTAACTCTTTAAGGTCCAGTGTTACATCATCACAGCATCACCTACAGAATGCCTCATAAACAGGGGCGCAGTGGATCCACCCAGCAGTTTATTATCGGACTGATTATGGGAATATTCTAATATTACTAATCGTTCTACTGAAACAGTTTTAACAATGAAGAAAATCCAATTAAACTTAATTACTCATGAACAGGCCTACACCGTCAGAGAACGTAGCATTAGCTTAGCCTTAACAGAGACCTCCAGTTTTACATTCATATCAGCGTGACTGTAAACACATCCGGTTTGTCCTGTGAGGTCAAAGGTCAGAGTAAGAAAAATAAACTGCTGCTGTCACTATTACATAACAATTCATGACTTCACACGTGCATAATGATGTGTTTGATATGTTTATACCTCTAGATATGTAAATATATGTATGTTTAAGATAGATAGATAGATAGATAGATAGATAGATAGATAGATAGATAGATAGATAGATAGATAGATAGATAGATAGATAGATAGATAGATAGATAGATAGATAGAGTAGGGAGGGTTGAAGGTGTATCTGGCGCTGGGGGGTGATCTGTGATGTCAGAGCACCTCCAAGTGGTCACACAGAGAAGTTGACGGCAGTTTGACTTTTTTCCCCCTGATTTATTTTATTTCACTCTTTTTAAAAACACATTTTATCTGTTTTTTTTCTCTTTTTTGTGTCATTTTTAAAATTCATAGAATTTGACCTCTGATCAGACGATGAAGGGCGTCAGTGAAACGTGTTTCTTCTTCTTCTTCCTTGTGGTTGTTTTTTTTTTTTTTTAAAACATGAATGCAGTGATCTCACCTTTTGATGCACAGTAATTTCCACCTTTGACTTTTGTTTAAAACCATTTTGTTGTTGCTATAAATGATTACAGTTAATAATAATTACTGTCACAGGTTTGCAGCTACAGGTAAATTTTAATAAATCATTAATGCTGTTTGTTCTTTTATAATTATTGATTCTAAACAGGACGTACTTGTAGAAAAACACGATGTGCTTTAATGAAATGTGATAATAAACGGAAGGAAACAAATTAAATTGTTAAAATTAGAGGAGAAAAATGTGACGTTTTTAAATAAATATTTTGTTTTCTGCTTGTGCTTGTTTCTTACCACATAAAATTTTAACCTGATAGATTTTGTTTCAAAAAGTTTTTGTTGTTACTCTAAATAAAAAGGCTCATCAGTTTTAAGTGCTGCAAAATATTTTGGGAAGAATTAGAAAAGAAAGATAACAAACAGACTGAAACTAAAAAAGTCTCAGTCCAAATTCTTTCTCATGGTCAAAAATTTTCCAGAAATAAATTTTCATTTTTTCTTTTTTTTTTTTTTTAAATATCCAGCAGCTTCCCTCCTGAAAATATCCAAAGTTTCTCATTCGCACACGTCCCTTATGTTGGGAAATCCTCCCTGCTAAATGAGAGAGGTGAAGGGCAGAGGATGAGTTTTAAAAACACACGATGAAGGATGAAGCAACAGAAACCACAGACACTGTGACGGTCAGTAATCAGTTTGTTTTGAACGTTGTTATAAATGATGGAAAGAAACGTTTCAGAGTCTGGTTTCATGCTGCACTGAGGAAACTTAAAGACTTTATTAGAGTTTGCAGCAGAATCAAAGTGCTCAGAGTGAGCGTCCATCTGAACTAATCAAGGTTAGAATCCATCCTCAATTTACTGATCCACTCCTGCAGTCACCTCAGCTCTGCAGCCAGCTACTCCTTCTCTTCAGCCCCTTCACATCCAGCCCATCAGAGAGGAGGAGGAGGAGGAAGAGGAGGAGGAGGAGGAGAGCCATCTATTAATGAACTAACTGGGATTGTCATTAGGCCGGCTGTGCAGGGAGATGGGCCTTTTAGAAATAAAAGAAAATCCTGCTTAATTAATGGTGACATCAATCAGGGATTGGCTCGATTGGCTAAGTGACGGTCCATCTCCGGTCTGATTTATAGGTGGGACATAAGAGAGAGAGAGAGAGGGAGAGAGAGAGGTGAGGTGATGACAGAGTTAGAGAAGACACATTAAAGAGGGAGATATAAATAGATTCTTCAAAGTTTGGCCCTTTGTTACTTCTTGTGTTAAGAGGTGTTAAAAGTAAGGAAAGCTCAGCACATGCTGTTAAACCACAAAAATACTTCTCAGTCAAGTTTACAGAGCAGAAAGAAAGACTTTCACTCCTTTGTTATCTGAGCGTCTCTGATCATCATGTCTGAGGTCACCAAAGGTCAACAGGCCAAAGTCATCGGAAGTCAAAGGTCACGTGTTCATCAGGTGTTTAAATGAAACACTACACTCTCTGTTTCAACCCTCTGCTTCATCAGTGGACGTGTCTGAGTGAGACGGAGACTCTCTGTTTTTTTTTTTAACCAGACATGTTTTCATGAGGACGATTTTTATTTAAAGAAGGGTTCGACTCCTCACAGGCTGCGCTGACGCACTGAGAAACACGCTGAAAGAATGAAACCAGTAAAAACACATAAACCAGATCAGCATGAGTCACGTAGGGTCATAAAAAGGTCACCAAGAGGTCATCCAGGTGTTTCAGGTTTACAAAGACGTCGATGCTGCCTGAAGACAAATGTCCAACTTTCCCTTCTTCAAAGTCCAGATTTCATCTCGATGCTCTCTGATCTCTGATCTCTGTCTTCAGTCTGTGTCCCCTCCAGTGAGTGTTATCAATCAGAGTCCAGAAACATCCTGGACGGACGGAGAGAGAGAGAGAGAGAGAGAGAGAGAGAGAGAGGAGTTTATGAAGACAAGAAAATCAAACCAGAAAGAGAAATTACCTCATAACTTTCACACACACGACGAGCCAAACTCCAACACCCCAGGCAGCGATGAACCACTGTTCCGTCCGTGTGCGTGTGTGTGTGTGTGTGTGTGTGTGTGTGTGTGTGTGTGTGTGTGTGTCCCTCCAGCTAGAGAGTAAACAGTCCAAAACACAACCTGCTGTTTGGACATTACACTCTGATGACATGCTGTAAAACCTTTGAGTGTGTGTGTGAGAGTGTGTGTGTGTGTGTGTGTGTGTTCCCTCTGTGTTACACTTATTGACTCATGACGATTAAACACACAACTGCTACAGCTGATCTTATTGATCCACAAACTGAGATGCGATGAAACTGATCCACGGTGGAGAGGGAAGCTCTCCTCTCGTTGAGTGTTTGTTTTTGTGTCTTAAAGGGTCCTGGTAAAGTCCCAGTACCTCAAGTTCCCACAGTGTTCCAATAAGACCCTCAAAGAACACCATTCAAGGCCTCCACGTTCTCAAAACACCTGTACAGGTAAAGAGCTTGTTCCAGGTGAAGTTTAAATTTTTCACGTGGCTGTTTTTTATTTTAATCTGATCTGTTTTTCCTTCATAGATTATTTTTTATTATGAAAACAAGCAGCTTGCAGCAGGAGCGCAGGCTCCATATCTGAGCTGAGATCGTAGTGGGTGAATAAACGTCTGTCTGGAGCTTGTTTGTCCCTCTTTTTATGCTGTTTGTCTCTCCCTCACGTCTCCTCCTTGTTCCTCTTCTCTGATAATAAATGTGAGTGTTTTTCTGCTGGTACCTCTGTTATCTCTCCACTTCATCCCCCCGCTCTCCGGAGCCCCAATCACTCACTCCTCTTTTCTTCTCTCTCTTGTTTTTCTGCCTCCTCTTCATCCCTCTCATCCTCCATCCTTCACACAGCGTCTCATGGATTTCCTCACCTCTTCTTTGTTTCTATATTCCTCTTTCCTCCCTTGTTTGTTCCCTCTCCCTCGCTCCTCTCATCCTCCTCCTGTCCATTTTACTGTCAGCTTCGCGTCTCAGTCTGGAGCAGATAACATCTCTATTAAAGCTGCAGCCGGGCCCGACCCTGTCAGCCTTTCTCTTTCATTCTCTGCTCTAATGGCTGCTTGTTGTGTTGTCTTTGGGTTATGTTCTGTCTCATGTACCTCCGTCCTGTCTTACTTCCACACCCTGACACTATAAAACTGTCACGATGCTCGTAAGGTGGCAGGCCGGGTCTGTCTGATCCGCTTCACCGTCTCAAAAACATGCGCTCAGATGGCTGGAAAAATATTCCACCAGGTAGGTCGCATCAAGTGTCAGACCACCCAGAGGAGATCAGCTCGATTTCCTCTCCTGAGTTTCGCAACAGAGCGAGTTTAAAGGTTCAAAACAGCTTTTTTTAAAGTGTACCTTCTGTCTGAACACAAACCTGGTGCAACAGCGAGTCTTCTCTCTTTCTTTGTGTTTGACTCGCCCAGACAACCGATTAGCCACAGGTTTGCTTTTTGATTTTCAACCCTTTATATTTTCTCACCAAAGCCAAGAGGTTGATGTCTCTCTGAGCCAACAGACTTTGAATGAACTAAGACATTATACCGCAACAGTGGTCCAAAACTTTAGCAGCTAAATCCTGCTAGCCCAAGTGGCTCCCCTGGGTGCTGCAGTTAGCTTTCACAGCAGCTACCAAGGTGTCGAAACATGCCTTCCTCTCAATTTCACGAGCTGGCATTCATCAACAATCAGCAAAATCAGTGTTTCTCAAATTAAATCTCACAGACCACCGAGCTAAATGGCTCCGGAATAACAGCCCAGACAGCAAACTGATGTATTATAAACCTGCATCGTTCATGTTACGGCCAAAATACACCAAATGCGTCTCCGGTCCGGCGTCGCTCCATCACGGCACCACATCAGATAGATTTCTATTCAAGTCAACGTGTCAGCTCAAACTGGATCTGCTCCGGCTGCTTCCCTGCTCCGGCAGGCTGCAGCAGATATGCATCAATCCTATATTTACTGGAAGATGGAGATGTGACGCGTGGGACAGGAAGTCATGCATGGAAACTAAAAGAGCAAGTGACTTTCAAAATAAAATAAACCAAATCATCAGAACTGGATTGTATTTAGCTCGACTACAACAACAAACCAAAAAAAAAAAAAACGAGCACAACCAGGTCAGGAGTGACTCCAGCTGTCTGGAACAGTTAGCGTACGCCACATGTGTCAAACTCAAGGCCCGCAGGCCAAAAATGGCCCGCCACGTAATTTTATGTGGCCCGTGAGAGCTTAAAAGGTTTGAGTGTTTAAAAATCAATAGATCAAAAGCGTGCTTTGACCAAAAACTACATTTCCCACAATACCTGTCGACTATGATACCCGCGATTTGACGGCTCACCGCCACTACACAGCAGTGTTTCTACATCAATGCCAACGAGTGGAATTGAGAAATAAATAATGATCCCAAAATGTCCAAGAAGAGAAAAGTTGATAAAGATGGAAGACTGTTTCAAGAAAGATGGGAAGGCGGATACAAGGAGAAAGACCGGTATGTCTTTTGTGTTACGAGGCGTTGTCTGTTGTCAAAGAGTACAATCTGCGGCGGCATTCTGACACCAAACACGGAGCTAAGTACGCAAAGCTAGCCTTCAAGAAAAGCAACAAATTGCCCAAGAATTAAAAGGCAAACTGCGGTTGCAGCAGAGCGTGTTTTCGAAAGCCACAGCCCAAAATAAGGAGTATTACGGTTATTTCACATTACATTCGATTACATTTACTTACATTTATAAGTTACATCTGGCCCTTTGAGGACAGCCATTAGGCTGATGTGGCCCTCGGTGAAAATGAGTTTGACACCCCTGGCGTACGCGGTCAAAACGCAACAATACGTAGCCTGACCAGAGACGCATCTGGTGTATTCCTGCTGTTACAACTGGCATCATGCATGTTACAGTTCGTATCACACATGTTACAACTCCGATCGGTCCCAATTTGAGAAACACAGACCTAAATCACAACAGATAAATGATAATTTAACTCTGTTTCAACAAATGAAACCAAAACACGTTCATTTTGTTAGATGAGGAGCATGAGCTGGAAAATTTGAGTACTTTTTGAAACAGCAGGTTTGTTTATTAAAATTCCCAGCTCGACAAACCAAAAGATAAACGTAGATGCTGACGACACAATGTGCTTCTGGAAAGGCAAGGAGTTCACAATATTCCCCCCTCGAATCAAGACTTCCTCTCTGTGAATCGCATTGACAAACAGAAATTCATCCCTCTAAGTATGAGAAGCAAACATCAGGAGCAGCACCAGTTTATCTGCTAATTCTGAGTCTCAGTTTCACTGTTAAGAGTAAGTCACTCAGAGGCTTCACTCTGGTTTACTTCAGTGACATGAACCTGGACTAGAAACTGATCATCATCAGGTCTGTCCTCCAGAAAAGAAGAAAACAGCTTTAGAAATGTTTGTTTGTTGAAGGTGGGATCCATCTTTCCTGATGCATTCCAGGAAGTCAGGAAATCTGCTGACGCCTGATTGGTCAACACTTCTCAGACTATGAGTGGAAACCAGCTCAGACTTCTTCTTTTCTCCAGGCGGCTGAAAGCTCAGTGATGAATCGAGCCTCCGCATTCAGTCTCTCTTCAACCATTTCGTCTTTTCTTGCTTCTCTCCGTCCCTCCAGCCTCCCTCCGTCGTTCTAGGCTGTATTAGTCTGTCAGTAGAAGAAGAAAAGAGTTGACCAATAAAAGAGAGAGAAGAAGAATTCTTTGTCAATAGAAAAACACTGAGGTGTCTCAAAGCGCCGTGTCCATTTCCTGCCCTCACACACATCATTTAGATGTACCTGTCGCTGCGCTGTCCTCACTCTGCACACAGTGGAGACCATTCCTCTGTTAACACAGACATAAACACACACACACACACACGCACTCCTTCTTTTGTGGTCACCTAAGTAAACAGGTGCTGACTTGATGCTTGTGTCGCACATGGAACACACACACACTCACACACACACAGGAAGACTTGATGGTTTTCTATCTCTTATCTCCAACCTGTTGGTGTTTTTCCATTTTGACTTTTTTTGGAAGTTTTATAAAAACACATTTTTAAGTTGTTGCATTTTTATTTTCACTGCACCATCTGCGCTGCGTTCCCTCAGCTGTTCGTCTGCCTCACAGTTTGTTTTGTAAGGAGCGGTGTAGCTGCGGCCTGGTCAGGCTGTCCATGCTGACTCCTGCCCCCCACCTAAAGCACCCACAGTGGACACTTTAGACCCATAACTGGACCACAAAATGACGTCTCACACAGGGAGTATATTTTGTTTTTCTCTTCTGGATCGTTTCAGACATCGTTTTAAAAAAGAAATATCAGCTGCACACAGACTGCTGCAGACTTCCCCTCTTACTTACATTAAACGCTCTCACCACAGTGTTTTTATCCATCATACAGAGAGGATCTGCAGAGCGTTTGCTGCTCGTCGCTGTGATGTTCTGCTGGTGGAAACTAAAGGAGGATGGAGGAAGTGAGGAGGTTTTTGGACAGAGCATTTGTTCCAATTAAATTCTGCTGTTTCCCCAAAGGTCTCTTTTTGTCTTTCTGTCCTTCTTCCTTTCTTTCTTGCTTTCTTTATTCATCTCTCTCTCTCTCTCTCTCTCTCTCTCTCTATCTCTCTCTCTCTCTTGGGTTTCAGTTAGTTAATGAGCTTTAAACTCAGATTCTCATCACTGATTCCAGCTTGGATTCACTGAGACCTCGTGTGTGTGTGTGTGTGTGTGTGTGTGTGTGTGTGTGTGTGTGTGTGTGTGTGTGTGTGTGTGTGTGTGTGTGTTTGCATACCGTCATGAATTTGCAATGTTGTGCATGGGAACACTGTGAATAGAAATGTTTGTCAAAGAATGCAATAAAGATGCATGTGCACAGAGACTTGTGAGTGTGTGTGTGTGTGTGCGTGTGTGTGTGTGTGTGTGTGTGTGTGTGTGCATGTTTCACAGCATTAAAAACATTGAAGGAAACACTGTTGCCCTGAGGAACACCTTCACCGCTCAGATATAATCAGAACAGAGGAATGTGCAAATGTGTGTGTCTTTGTGTGTGTGCGTGTGTGTGTGTGTGTGTGTGCGCGTGCACGTGCCAAGCATGCACGTGTATGTGTGTGTGTGTTTCACCCCTTTGCTCCAGCAGCTCTTGAGTTAATGTGCTTCACAATCTACCAGCTTCCTCCTTCCCTTTAGCGCTGCACCGCTAATAGCTAACCCAGGGCCAGGACACACACACACACACACACACACACACACACACACACACACACACACAGGTTCATTCTCACACCCTGTGGTTTTGATTCTATCTCATTTTGTTGTTGGTAAAACATTATTTATAGCTGCAGAGCAAAGAACAGCGAACACAGATTAACCAGGAAGGAGGAGGAGGAGGAGGAGGAGGAGGAGGAGGAGGAGGAGGAGGAGGAAGGTGAATATGGTGTGTGTGTGCATGTCCTTGTGTTTGTGTCTGTAACTGTATGAATGTTCTAACTTATGTTATCTTTATGTTATCATTCTGGGAGCTCCCTGCCCTTCCACGGGCCCACGTGAAATGCCAAAACCTGAGGTGGGGAGAGCACACCTCCCCTCGGAGGGAGAGCAGCATCTCCTCACCGTGTCTCATCCTCGTGTGTTTCAGCTGCAAAATTTTTCACAATTTATCAGTTTTTGTCACAGGGATATTTTGACTTTACTTTTTTACAGTGGGATGGCGTACAGGCTCGTCATCCATGTTTATATACAGTAAACTTAAAGTAAAGAATACTCACATGCTGCTGTGTTCAGTTCAGACAGGATCTGAATATTTAGAAAAAGAGTGATACCCAAGGTCCAGACCTGTCAGACACGCAGGAAGTGATGACATCCTCTTCTGTTTTGGGGTGGGGGTGGGGGGGTTGGGGGGAGACGACTGTTGCCCTCAGGGGCTGGAGGCGAATGACGGATTGTCCAATCACGGGAAGTGTTGCTGTTTATGCAACATTACTTCAGCCAATTGAGCGTCACCTTGTATTAATATGGCCATCAGTCTATACGTGGTTACAAATAACACAGATACACAACAACAGACGGAGGAACACAGACAAGTACGCTCCTACAAGGACGTGAAGGAAACAGGAAGAGGCCTCACAAAGTTCATGAAACCAGCCGAGGTCATGATACGATGAACATGCTGTGATGATGTTCACAAAGTTCCAACATTTACTCTGTGTGTTTGTTTAGATCAGTGCTTCTCAGACTGTTTACACCATGATGACTGTTATCATACTCAGACTGAGACCGTTTGAACATTAACACTGTGCTGGAAAAACTGCAACACAAAAATGATTCAAATGTATCGCAGCTAATGGTGAAATAAAAATTTTATTTAAAAAAATGTAGAAAAACTGTTCATAAATCCAGATTTTACGTATTTGGAGTCATTTCCTCGGTGGTTCATAGCGTCTGCTGCTGCTGCTGCTAGCAGATGCTTTGGTGACCTGACTGTTGCTAACGGCGCTGATGTTAGCGCCTTTGCTCGGCTCACTCTCCTCTGCTTTTGTTATCGTGATCGGATCGTCCTCCACCCGATCGGTACGTTTCTTTCCAGATCGTACCAGAATATAAGATTCGTAATTCGCCCACCTCCTCTCTCCACCCTCCACGTCTTGCTAACACAGCCCGTACGCCATGCGTTATAGGGAATGGTCAGTCAGTGGTGGTAGCTTTGTTTACAAAACTTCAGCTAACATCGACGTCAGTTTATATCTCATACATCATATTTCATTTTTACACATAAACTTACTAAAATCTTATCTGTTTGATGGGGTTACAAGATTTACGAGTTTGCATTGAAATGCACGGCTAACCGAAGCAGAGGGTCAAAAAGCTAAAGGTCGGCCTCATCATCACCTCTTTGCGTCGTGTCGGGTGGACTGAACCTGACTGGTTGAGTCAGCGTTTCTTTTGTCTTTTATTCACTTGTTTGCTCAAACAGCTGGACTGTGAGGATTACATCTTCCTGATTAGCTTTTAAGACAACAGAGCATCGTTAGCAGATCCTTTCAGTTATCGCCTGCTGATGAACAATAAAGTACCGATGAGCTCCTGGTCAACACACAAACACACAAGGTTACACGTATTCTAACATCAACACACGAGCTGCTCGTACAGACATGCTGACGAAGAAAAACACACGATACACACACGATACACACACACACCATTCAGACAAACCTCCTTTTTCTCACAGTGATGGCTCCCATGATTTCATTTGCTACATTCTCATATCAGAGAGAGAGAGAGAGAGAGAGAGAGAGAGAGAGAGAGAGAGAGAGAGAGAAGAAAACACACTGTTTTCCAGCTGATTAATTTTTCCAATTTCATCGAGACACGACCGTAACCTGCTTCAATTAAAACACCACTCTGGAGAAAGACACGGTGTGTGTGTGTGTGTGTGTGTGTGTGTGTGTGTGTGTGTGTGTGTGTGTGTGTGTGTGTGTGTGTGCAGAGCTGATGGTTGTATTTTATTGAGTGGAAAATTGAATCAAATTGTTTCTTTCAAACAGTCTGTTCTCCTCTCCTCCCTCACTTCACCTCCTCCTCCCCCTGCTCCTCCTTTCCTCACCCACTTCATCTTCTCCTCAATTACTCCTCCCTCGCATCATTTTCATATCCGAAGGACCAATAGCCTTTGCGCCCAATAGTTTTGTAGGTTATCTTGTAAAAAAAAAATCATTAAAATATTTGACACGATTGTCCTCCATCATCAAAGTCACAATCAGAGGACGTGGACGTCTCTGCCCCTCTCTGAAGCGGGTCCACAGATCAGGATGTTCTGAATGTGAAGATGTTTTATCTGTCAGAGAGCCGCACATGATCTCAACACAACAACAACTCTGTCCCAGCAGCGATCAAGAATCTCGTCCTCCAAGACAGAAATCTCACCTGACCAAACGTGATCTAACAAAAACATAGAAGAAGAAACACAGCAACACATAGCAACAACCGGCTAACACCAAACGCAACATGGAAGAGGACAGAGAAGAGGGAATGATGGCGGTCAGCCATGCTTGATTTTGTTTACATCTGCTTCCTTGTTCCTCAGTCAGCTCACCTCCTGATTGGCTACATTCCATTCTACATCACAACTCACAGAGTCATGACTTGGGAGTCGTCAGCTTTCCCCACACACAGACTTTTTGACACAGACACAGATTTTTGGTTGTAAATATTGGCCCTGACTTGTTTTAAAACTGATTATCGGTACAGATTCACTCTGAGCACACCTCAGACCACAGGATAATCTGATAATCTGATAGAATAATCTGATAATCTGATAAAACAGAAGATAATCAGGCGTTCGCCGTCCTTGGTCGCCTGATAATCATTGTGTAAACGCTGCTTAAGCTCGAGTCTGCCACGTGTTGGTTCTCTGGAAACAGAAGAGACAGTATTTGGTCTGCAGTCTCAGCAGCAGTTCTCAGGGTGTGTGTGTGTGTGTGTGTGTGTGTGTGTGTGTGTGTTGTTTATATTGTGTATCCTTTTTGTGTGTTATATGTGTGTATTTTTGCAGTCTTTTCTGTGTGTGAGTCAGGGAGTATTCTTGGATCCAGCTGTGTTGTAACTGTCTCTCTGGGAAACAGGCATATCCTCACCACCCCCCCCCCCCCCCCCTTCCCACACACACACACACACACACACACACACACACACACACACACACACACACATATACATACACACCAGTCCTCGCTCCTCCCTGAGGTCAGAGGTCAGAGTTGAGGTGTCAGGAAGGTTGTTTCTGTGACTATAAGTCTCCTCTGACTCACACACCGGGGACATTTTTCACACCGTGAGAATCGTGCAAACGCACAGCAGTGACGCTGCGCAGCACGGGGGCGAGCGAGCTTACACATCTATCTGTCTCTGCAGCGTACACTCTCTCTCTCTCTGACCTGTCCTCCTGTCCGTCTCCTTTCTGTGTCTCATTGAGGAGAAGAGACGGGTTCCCCCTTTGGGTGTCATTAAAGTATCACATTATCATTCTGACATCAGTCAAAGTGATGCTGAAGCTGTTTCTGTCCAACACGCAGTGTGAGAATGAACTCCAGATCCTGGTGAGGAGGAGTGAAGACCGCCGGCCGCTGGGTGACTAAACGTCTCCTCAGGCGGCCATATTGGAAGTTAACATGTCTTTAAACAGCTGCGGTCTCGATTGGATTTCTCAGCAATAAGCTTTCTTACACTGGATTCTTACTAATATTAAGATTTAGACCACAACGCAGTGCATGAAAATGACAATAAACATAGTGAAGGTCTGTGAGAGCGTCTCTGGTTCAAGAGATAGATAGAGCTTACCATGTGAGTGCACGCAGAGGCTGCTCAAGTGACATCCAGGGTGTTCAAGGATCATGCACGAATTAAAAAAAGGTAGAAACTGAGATCAGAGTTGGTCCCAAACAGGAAACTCCTTCTTGTGCCCAAATATTTGCTTCATCAGTGCTTGAAACTTGTGTTATTATGACCAAACCCTCTGATTTTGTCGCTGCTTTGTGGTTTAATGACGAGTGCAGCAGGAGCAGAGTCACCATCAAAGTGTGAGAGGACGTGTTGTTCTTGTCTGCCGTCTGTATCAGTGATGTGTGTGTCCCTGTGTGTCCCTGTGTGTCCCTGTGTGTCTCTGAGCGTTCACAGGTGTGGTGGAGGGTGCGGTCCAGTTCCCATGCCATAAAACAGTCTAGAGGATGTTGCCCTCGCACAGACACACACAGCCTTCCATTCATTCCTCACTTCGTCTCTGTCCTGCGTTCCTCTGCCTGCCTCCCTCCCTCCTCTCTGTGGCGTGCGATCCAGCCATCCATTCATCCTGTCCTCCTCCACAGGGATCCCTCCTCCTCCTGCCCCCTCGTCTTCCTCCGTCTGACCCCTCGACCCGACCAAACACACAAAACGCTCATGCAGAAAAAGCATCCGTGTTCCTGGGATGAAGCTGCAGGCAGAAGTTTTACTGTACGAGTCTGACGGAGATTTGAAGTACACTGACCAAAACTTCCAACGCAACACTTGGGTTTATTGCAACACATGTAATTTTCTTACGCTAAATTTAACAATACATAACAAATACTAAGATTCAAATCAAAAACACAGTTTCAGAGTCAGGAATGAGGAACTGATTTTTCCTGGTTTCAAATTCATTGCATCAGTTGAAGGCGCAATTCTGGATCACCAAAGTCAGTATCTTGTACGGCCTGCGCAGGTGCTGGAGGTGAATATAGCAATCCTGCCTAGGGGTGGTGACACGTGGTCTGGGGGCATGTGGTCGATCTCTGGTGCTTCCTGTTTCATTATGTCAGCTCCAGAGACGTGATATGGTCGACACATGGACGCCAAGGTTCCTTGCAACCCGTCTTTGCAACATTCCACCAGTAAGCATACCAACGGCTCGCTCTCACTGATTTTGACCTAGGCACAGCATGGTCACACGTTGACCCAGGACAATGCACAGGAATATTAAAGTTGTCCATTGCTACGGCTATTTATTGACCATGTTATGGAAGGATTGGTCAAAGAGTTCTACTCAACCTGATGGGATAGGCAAAATTCTAAACGATGTGCAATCAAGCGGAACGAGCTGCCCACACAACAAAATCAAAACAATTTTCTCAGCTTTTTATTTGTAGTTGATGTATCATGACTCAAAACCAATATCCCATTTTATGTACACCAAATATTTCAAAATTGTATGTGTTGCATTGGAAGTTTTGGTCAGTGTAGTTAAAGACTCGGAGCTGAAGAACAAACTCCAGGAAACACTTTCTGAGGACAAATCTTAAACGCTCAGCCTTTGTTGGGAAGAGTCCACAGAGGTTCTCTCCTTGGATCCCATTTTCACGTTTATGAAAATTATATTTAATTTTGGAGAAATGATTTCATAGACACACAGGGAAGAGGACAAGCACGACTTTCAGGTGCAGATGGATGCTGAGAGGCCTGCTGCTGCTGCTGTCATGTCGTTCACAGATGTGTTAAGAGTGAATATTCTAAGTGCATTGTTGACGTATTATAAGCTATATTTCCTCTTGTTTGTTTGTGTAAACACACCTATGAACTCAAAACAAGACGTGAAGAGGATAAAACTAGGACACAGTTTTTGGTCGAGTGAGATTTTGGAGGAAGACTTGTTCTGAAAAATGATCCAAGTATGAATTTAAATCAAACATCCAGACTTTCAGTTTCATTTGATCACTTTTCAGAATCACTGAACGTCCGGACAGAAGAAATAAAACAAGTAAACAAACATTCAGATGAGTGTTCGCATCTCTGGCATGTCTAGAAACGCAAACACAGTGTGTGTCAGCATGTGTGTTAGTACATGCATCTTTCTGTGTGTATGTGCAAAGATAAAATGTGTGTGTACGTGTGTGTTTGAGTGTGTGTGTGCCTGTGCATGTGTGTTAATAGGCTCGCTATTTGAGGTGTCATGGTGTTTCTGGTATTAACAGGAATAATTGAGTTGCTCAGCAGACCGAGGACCAATCAGCACTCTTTTGTGTCACCCTGCAGTGACACACACTCACGCACACACACACACACACACACACACACACACAAACAAGAGTCACACATGCACACTCAGCTGATGCATCAGGGTTAAAGTGTTCAATCTCCTTGCTGGAAAAGGTCGTCGTTAAACACTCTGTATACCTCTAACATTTACACACATACACACACGCATACACACATACACACACACACAGAGTGAGAGGGAGCACATGCACACACACATACACAACATCTGTTATTATTTCTACACTCCTCATCTCTCTGCATGTCAGCGTCTCAAGGCATTTCTGAGCTAAAAGATTATTATTCCACCAACCATCTGTGTGAGTGTGTGTGTGTGTGTGTGTGTGTGTGTGTGTGTGTATGCAAAATAAATCAAGTCTGAAAGAAAAAAAAAAAGTACATGTGCAGGAGAAATCAGTGCATGGTTGGTGGATGCAAAGAAAGAAGGGAAGAAGGGAACGAAGGGAGGAAAGGAGGAAAGGATGGACGAGAGGATGGAGGGAAGAGCTCAGCTGTGTCCTCGTCTCATTTTCAATCTCAACCTAATTAATTGGGCCAAATTAATCTCACAGTGGGCAAACACACACACACACACACACACACACACACTTCAGATTTCGTAACTCAAGGATAACATGTATGCTCTCTCTCTCTCACACACACACTCACACACCCTGCTGCGTGCCCGGTGGCAGGCGGCACAGTCGGACATGAAATACTGTCCAATAGCATCATCCATCTGCTCTCCTTGCATCTCCTCCCCCTCTCTCCCTCTGTCTCTCTCTCTCTCTCTCTCTCTCTCTCTCTCTCTCCATCATTACATCTCATCTTCCTTCTGTTTCTCATCTTCCTGCTTTCCTTCCCTTTGCTCCTCCGTCCTTCTCTCCTTCCTCTCTGCCTCATGTGGACATGTGCTTATTTCTCCTACACTTACAGTAAACTACATTTCCCTCACAGCTGAACCCTGTCCATCAGTCTGTGTGGTGAGGATAGAGTCCTTTACAGTGTTTTTACGACAATGACCAAAATGCTTCATCATGAAGTGACACATGTGGCATGACGTCAGCGTTTCCCCTGAAACCTCCAGCTTGCTGTTAACACGGCAACCGTGGGCGCAGCGTTTCAGGAATATTCCACCGTTTTCAAAAGTTTCCGTTTGAGGTCGGCTCAAACGACGTAACGTGACAATACCTTTACATTTCCTTCTAAAACCGTCCCCTTAGCTTGCCTGTTAGCGAGACAGCTAGTGTTTTATAGGAGATAAATAAGGAGACTGAGATGAAGCTGTTGAACTTCTACATCGACAGAGACCAGAACAGTTTCTGTACCAGGCTGTGAAAATGTTTTTATTTCTGCTGTAAAGTTGGAAGTTTAACGTGAGACTCTTTGGGGATTGACTCACTTTGACTCCAGCCTCTAGTGGACACTTGAGGAACTGCATCATCACTTCACATTAACTGATTCGCTGACCTGTCCTCTCTAATCAAACTGTGAGACGATCTGTTTATCCGTGCTGCTCTCTAGTGCCTCCTGGTGGCACGGAGAATAACCCACTGACTCGTCATCGTCCCTCA
>CM061163.1:20959649-21012149 GCA_030710495.1 Labroides dimidiatus
GTGTGAATGTCAGCGTTCCCGATCATGTGAGCTTTAAATGTGACCACAAGACTTAAATCAGTAACTGTTAAAGAGCTTTTTTTTCATGTATTAGTTCTGTTTGAATGCAGTTTAATTTTAATAGCGTTTATTGTTCTGGCAGCAGGTTCAGAAACGACTGTAGAGTCTGACTCTACAAATCACAGGCTGTGATGTAAATATCATTAAACACGTTCATTAAGGTTCTGCTTTCACAGACAGTCAGAGAGTTTGAGCAGAAAAATGTTTGACTGGAGTGTTTCTAAAAATCTTCAAAACGTATAAAAAACACGGGACGCTGCGAGCGTCGTGAACGCAGTGTGTCAGCGTTTCCTCCTCAGGACTCTGACCCGGCCTTCAACTCTGCACCTCTGATCAGGCTCAGAGACCCGGCCTTCAACCCTGACCTGTGACCCCAGCCTGGTTCAGCCTGAGGTCGACTCCCAGGCCTCACAGGTTCAGGGAGGGGTCAGGAGGAAGGCTCTGCTGTTTGTTTAACAGGATAATCAGACGGTTTGTGGAGACAAATTTAGCTTTTATTACTTTCTCATGATCAACTTCTTCACGTAATGAGATTATATTCCAGTAAATTAGGTTATCTGAGGTTAGATTAGGACTGAGAGGGATGTAATACAGATTGAAGATGAGGATTTTATCATGAAGAAAGTTGGAACGCAGATCTGAAGCCTTGACTCAGAGGGTGTCAGGAGGCTGTTTGTGAATCATCTCTGTGCTTTCCTGCTTCAGGGTGTGAGCGTGCTCACGTGGATGTTTTTGTTCATTTTGGTCCAGAAAGAAATAATCTCCGGCTGACTGCTTCATCGGCTGCGCCTCGTCTCTAAAGTTACATCCATGCATCCCTGACGTGTCTTATTTCCGTGTCCCTCCCACCAGGGAAGGAAAACGACGAGGAAACATGTCCGAGCAAACACGACACTTCCTCTCCTCGAGTCCTCTTACAGCAGCCATCTTATCGAGAAAAAACGCAGTCGGCCATCTTAGCGCTCAAACCTCCTCCGTCGTCCTCTCTGCTCGCCGTCCCGCTCTCCATAAAGAAACATATTCTCTCTCATACAAACGCCATCATGGCTCCCCGTCCTCGTGGGGTCATGGCGGGTTCAGTCTGGGGGTCAAACTCAGTCCTCTGCTGTGGGAGGTCAAAGGTCACCTCGTCGTCTGTTGTATCGAGCTGATTAAAGGAAACTCGTAATCATTTCAAGTTATTGTTTGCGAATGTTCAGACTTTATGTTCTGTTTGATTTATGGCCTCGTGAAGGAATTCAGAGGAAACTAAAACTGGTTTCGCTCATTTATACTCGAGTATAATGAAATATTTACATAATGTCACAAAACACAACAGAAAAAAAAACAGATTCTGCATTTTAAACTAAACACTTTGACAGACACAGGCGGGATTTGAGTTATTTTACCCTCAGGGCCACCGTATCTCTCTTTAGCTCTGTGGTCCGAGCTTTGACCAGACTTCATCCACAGTGTGTCCACAAACACGGCTGAACTGAAACTCACTGATCAGTGTTTGAGCAGCAGGTGGAGAGAAACTCCACACCACAAACATTTGAACATGAAGGTAAAACATCAGGGAGAGAGAGACGAAGCCAAACACACCAGGAGAGAGAATAAAGATTTCTCTTTATTCTCTAAATTCCTTCAGTTGATTCGGATGTTTTGAGAGTAATCTGCACGAAGAAAGAAAGAAAGAAAGAAAGAAAGAAAGAAAGAAAGAAAGAAAGAAAGAAAGAAAGAAAAAAGGTTTCAGGCTGCGTTCAACGAGAGCTGTACATCAGGGACGACAGAGAGATGGAAGAGGAGGACAGAAACAGAGGGTTCAACAGCAGGGCAACGACTGGCTTCCTATTCTCAATCACACACACACACACTAACACAGCTACAATCACACACACACACACACACACACACACAGACCCTGGGGGCAAGCAGCACAGCATGCCCCCATGCATTAAATGTGTTAGCGTGTGTGCAGATAAACCAAATAAGCACCTTCTGCTCGCTTTAACTCAGAGAGAAGAAACATGGAGACGGAGAAAAAACCTCATACACAGAAAACATTAGATTCCTTTGTGTCCATTAAGATAAGAGGAGCTGAAGACAGAGAGGAGGAGGAGGAGGAGGAGGAGGAGGAGGAGGAGGAGGAGGACAACAATAAACAGAAGTAGAAAAAAATGAGCATCATCAAAGTAACTCAAATATCAAACAGTGACTGTGATCATATCATGTTTTGTTGTATTAAATGTATGTCCTGTGTTCCTTCATGTTGTCATGTTTTGTGTCATGTCTTATCAAACTGTATCACATCATGTTCTGTGTGTTACTGTAACTTTCTGCGGCGCCCTCCGCTGATCTGTGGGGAAATATCTTCGAAGCCTCTCCTTCTGTTTTTTTTTTTATCAGTTTCTCTTCTCTTAGTCTGAGCTGAAAACGTCACATGAAGCGGGGAAGAGGCCGGCTCAGCCATCAGAGTTTATTTCTATCTTAATAATTACTGAGGTGTCAACTGAGAAGCTTTAATTAACAGGAAGTGTCTGAAAAACGCCGCTCGGGGTGTCGTCAGCTGTGGCAGAGACAAGACTGCAAAATGTGCTTCACTGCAGCTCTCTGGTCTAAACCGAAAATAAAAATAATAATAATAATAATAATTCTTAAACTTCGAAATGCTGGGAAAAAAAAAATGGGAAAGATAAAAAAAAAATCAAGATGAAATAAAACAAGTTCTGTGTTTAAAGGATGAGGAGAAAAATCGATGCTCTCACACACTGAGAGTCCAACACATGCGCAGTGTAAACTCACACACATGGACACACACACACAAACACAGCTACCCTCTCCCCAAGGCTCCTACACAACATCACGTGTGTTGTCATGGTAACCTGTGAAGAATGAACACACACACACACCTCCTCTCTCTCTTTCCTCTTTAGCCAATGAGTGTCTTCATTAGGTTGGAAATTGGGGAGAAAAATGACAAACAGTAACTATCATGATCTCTCTCTCTCTCTCTCTCTCTCTCTCTCTCTCTCTCTCTCTCTCTCTCTCTCTCCCTAACAAGGTCTACCTCTCTCTACCTCTCTGTCCTCTTCTCTCTCCTCTTTTCTCTCAATCCTTGTCAGGTCATTGTGAGGTCGGGAGGAAAAATGAGGAGACCTCTCTGCTACAGATGAAATCTCTCTCTCTCTCTCTCTCTCTCTCTCTCTCTCTCTCTCTCTCTCTCTTTTAGTCTCATACTTCAATCATCCTCAGTTTTTTCTACCGCTGTGTACCTTACACCCTCCCCTCACCCGTTGAAGCCTGTTAGCGGGCTACTGGCTTGGTGGAAATAAAGACCAACAGATAAATCAGAGGCTAACAGAGCTAACAGGCCAGGTGAGGCGAGCACAGACACAGATACACCTGCTAACGAGTGCCAACATATAAATATGACACTAAAACTTCACTGAGTGTCAAAACTGAACCCTGCAGTCAGTCTGACCAAAGTAAATGATGTCATCAAGTTAGAGAGCCATAAAATGGCACAATAATAATAAATAAAAAGAGAGAAACATGTTAAATAGTTGTTGTTGTTGTTGTTGTTGTTTTTATAATAATTTAAAAAATCTGAAACATTTAGAATTAATAAAATGCTTTTAATGAATACTGTACTTTTCACTTTTTTTTTTTCAAATATCCTCTTTTATGAATATTTTAATTCATTTTTTGACTCATCCTCAGACGGCTCTGCACCACTGCACCCTCTGCCGGCAGATAATGGAATTACATCAACCTGCTGTCACTGAGGTAGAGAGATAACTGTTACTTTCATTAAAACGTTCACCAAGCGCAGTTTCAGATTCAGCATCTTTATTTCCTGTTTTTTTTTAAATGTTGTGAATTATTCCTTTATTAATCTGTAATTTAATAATGATTGTGTTTGTGATTCTGTGCTGAGTTTTATTTAAAATTAAATTTAACATTTAGGAGTTCACGTGTTCCATTGCAAATTTGTTTGAATGTTTTTGTGGTAATAATGTGTTTCTTTTAAAAAATGTACAATTTAAAGATTAATATTTCTTTCTTTATCCATCTATCTATCAGCTATCTTTAAAAAAAAAATCCCAAAAAAGAAAAAGAAAAAACTTTATTAAAACAAATCAAACAGATGTGACTGTTGTGCAATGGTCTTATTGTTTATTAAAAATAAATCTGTTTTGTTTGTTTGTTTGTTTTTTTTTTGTTTGTTTGTTTTTTTTAATGAAAAGAGCATAGGTGCATATTTTGTTTCCTTATTTGGTACTGATTTAAAATTATGAAATAAAAAAAGTAAACTGATATTCACTGTATCTTTCATGCAGAGTTAAGCAAATAAGTTCTAAGTAAACCAAGATGTAACAATTAGAAGAATGTAAAGAATGTAAATAGAAAATAAAACTGTGGTTTCTAAGTTAACATATTTATTGAATGTTGTGATATTTTAGTGATTTTTTTCGACTGTTTTTGGTTGAAAATGTGAAATAATACTTCACATACTTCTGAGAACAGGATTAAATACCCCACTCTAATTTTTATTCACCGATTTTAGTCTTGTTATAAAAAAAAAAAAAACCCTGATATAAAACTTGATAAAGATTGTTATGTATGTCCTTATAAATGTCACTTAGTGTCACTCTGCGACGTTATCTAAATATTTCACACATTTATTCTGTGTCTGTTCGCCTCTCCAAGTTTAAAGCCTGTCAGTGGAAATAACAAAACTCCCTGTGATTTTTATTTTTCCGAGGTTTTCAGTGGAATGAGGAGTCCGGAAGCTGATGCTTTTGACATTTTTGGTGCTGTAAGTTTGTAACAGTTTGTATGTGAATGATCCTCGTAATGATACAGAGAATGATAAAAACTGGAGTTTCTCCCAAGCGCCACCTGGTGGTTAAACACGCACTGCTGATACCAGCTACAATGCTGGTATCGTCAAGGTAATAGTAGCAATATGTGAAATATCAGGAGAAGTAATAATAATAATAATAATAATAATAATAATAATAATAATAATAATAATAATAATAATAATAATAATAATAATAATAATAATAAAAAACTCTGTGTGTGTGTGTGTGTGTGTATATGAGCTGCAGGGTGACATATAGGGTAGTGACTGGTTAGATATTAGTCAGTAATGGTGGAAAAAGTTGTTTGGAAAAGATTTTTCAAAATGTTTAGAACGGACAGTAGGTGGCAGTGTTGTATCACCAGAGGGGGGACTCACACCGGTCCAAACTTAAAATAAAGAAGCGAAATCTGCGTAAATGATACATTATCTCTAATATTGCATACTGCATAGCGCAATGAATTGTTGGAAGTTTTAATTACACAAAAAGAGTGGGTTTGTTAAATTTTACTTCTAGCTTTTGGATAAAAAAAAATGTAATCCTGGCCTTACAAAAGAATCTAAACCAATTTTAAAATAACTAAATCATTATTATTATTTTAAAACTTAATTTCCACTAACTTAATTTTATTTCTTGAGAGACTTTAATGAAAAGCAGAATAACCCTGATAGTGTGGAGCCTCCGCTTTGACAGGAAATCTGCACCTCCTTCCTTTGACCACTAGATGGCAGGAGTGTATAAGTCTCATTCTGCTAAGACGCATGCTCAGCAGACTGACTGCAGAAGGCTCAGCTTGAGATCTGCTGTAAACTTAATAACCGAACCAACAACCGAATAACGAACACTTGACACCATTCTTGTTAACTGAAACGCGAAAGTATCAGCCACTACCCACCTGTTTCTACAGAATCCTGTGGGTGTTGACTTGGCGTCGACAGTTACCTACTTCCGCCGGCGGTTATCGATTTCCGGTTGCCTTGCAACGATATGGCTGGCCGCTCAAAACAACTCGCGTGAAATCATTAAAGCTAAATGTGTGTAAAATGAGTTCAGGTACAACATGCGCGGCTGTTGGTTGCCACTATAACTCTAAGAAACTGAAGGATTTTGCTGAAACACTCTGCTTCGAACACCAACAACTTAGACGAACGTGCCCGTGCCCTGCGCCCTACGCGCTGCACGCCATACCGAAGGAGGAGGAGCGGAGACAAGCCTGGCTCGCGGCTTTGAGACTGAAACATCCCCCGAAGAGAGTGTATGTTTGCTCCTTCCACTTCGTCGATAAAAAGCCCACGGAACTGCACCCTGATCCGGAGCTCTATCTGGGCTACGATCGACCTGCTCCAGAGAAGGGGCGGAAGTTGGTTCGTGCGTCTGTAACTCAGACGGCTTCTTCTTCTTGCAGCAGCCTGAACGAAGACGTGGAGGATGGACCTCGTAAGATTCAAGATTCAAGAAAGCTTTATAGGCATGAACGGAAAAGCATTTTTGCCAAAGCATAACAATAAATAATTGTATAGAGTACTTACATAGATTAATATTATAGGGCATTGGAATCATTATATTCACATATATGTATATACAATTTGTCTGGTCCTGTATGTGAAATCTGAGAGTTGTGATCAACATGTTTTTTCTCTTATCTCAGGGCAGTGTGTTACATTCTGTGCAGCTAAATGTGTAAACTGTGGATCTTCTCCTAAACCCTTCAGCTCATGTTTTTTCTTTGACATGTTGAGTCTGCTGCTGTGAGCTGCTGTAGGAAAGCCTCTCTCACAGTTTGGCACAGAAGACAGGAGAGGAGAAAACGGAGCTCACTTTCTGTTTCCCCTGAAGAACAGTGTTTACATGTCCTCATTTCTCTGGGCTTCCTTTCTTTCTCACAGCGACCTTTTTCAGCCTGTAGCTGATGCTCACTGAGTCTGTTCATAATGTGCGTCTCTGTTTGTGCTTTCATCACATATTGTGCTAGTGAACATTCTCTTTTCAACAAATCATCGCATTCCAATTTATTGATGAATTTCATTTTTCCAGTAGTTGATGTAAATAGCTTTTTTTTTTTTTTTTGTCTATAGATTCCAGGTGAGTTTTGGAGAGATTTTTTGGAGGTCTTGGATTTTGAGGTAGCAGGTTTCTCTGATGTTTCTCAGATGGTCTGTCTCTGGGCTGAGGCTGTTAATGAGAAAGGCTTTGTGGTGATAGGAATCGGGATCAGCTCATGCTGAATAAACCTGTACCTTAACAGACCTTTTGATCATGTGTAGAGAGTTTGGACAGTTTCTGTGGACCTATGGGACTGCCTTGATTTAGTGAACTTTTGATGCTGTAAGTGTAACTGTAATAGCATGTATTTTATGCATTGGATTTCTAGCAGCATATGTCAGAATCAGAAATACTTTATTAAACCCAGGGGAAATTGATATTACAGTTGCTCTTCACATAGTACAGTGGTTGGAAGTAAGATGGAATAGGGTTATAAGATAAGCAATAAAATTAGAATAAGGAGTAAGTACCACAAATAAGCAATAAGTACTGAACAAGATTGAAGAAACTATTTACATTATGGCTAAGGCAAAAAGAACAATGTGAAACAGATATTGCACTTTTTGAACGGTATTAAACAAATATTGCACTTATACAGGTATTGCACATTGAAAACAGATATATCAAAACAGATATTGCAAAGTGTGTTATCAGATTTTTGCCTCGTATTTGTCTTTTGTTGTATATTAAATCTGAAACAAAAACCTGAAACCGCTTTGAACCATGGGTAAACACATGAAGTCAGGAATAAATCAAGGGAAGGACTTGTTCTGGAATACACCTTAAACCCAAAGCAGTAATATTTCAGGTGCTGCCGGATAAGCGGGGATAAGTGATACTCTTCCTTTAAATGCTTCAGCTTTTTAAACTCAAATTTAAACCGTTTTTTGAAGAGAAATTGACGGTCTTTCAGTTTTTTTTAATAAATAAATAAAAAATACTCCATTACCCACAGTCCCTTGCCTAATAACTCGTATATGACGTAACTTCCGGTGGTGTTGGCGGGCAGAAAGGGATCTTTCCTGGTTGATAGAGACGCCGAGGCCATTGTGTCATTTCATTGCAGAGAACACCAAGAAGGAATCAAGTTAAAGCCTACCTTCAGCCTTCTGGTAGCTTCGTGAAGCCCGTGACTGGTTCACACGACCCAAACAAACCAACACAGCCCCGCGGTGTGCCTTCGGCCTTCCGCCTGCCGTTAGAACGTCCCGAAGCATTCTCTGCAAAGGTAAGGCTCGTGTTAGCTAGCTGTAGAAGAACAGACGCCAGCCATGTTGCCCTTTGGTCGAGGGGGCAGGCCGCCTGGGTCGTCCTTATGCCCCAGTTTTGATTATTTTTGAACATATTGACTTAAAAATTAAGCTATGTATACACCGAGGAATTAGCTGCCCGTTGATTTATTTCACGGCGCACGCGAGGTTTATAAGAAGCGCGTACGTGCTTGCTGTTGCACCGCTCAGCACGCTGCTTCCCTCCGGTTCTCCAGTGAAACACTTAACCGGCCACTTTTACGTAATACCGCCAATATCGAACACTTATACTTCACTTATACACTATACAACCTTTATCTGAAATATTTGTGAGACTTTGTGGCCATCGGAGTTTGTGTTTGGAGATGGAGCTTGATAATCTGATCGCATTCATAGAAGGGGGCGTTTTTCGCTCTTCTTCTTCTTCGCTCGTTTGGAGCATGCTACACCAAAACAGTGGGGCTGTTAAGCTGCAAATAGGAATGTTTAAAATGCGCTGAGATTTCACAGTTGGCTGTGTAAAAGGAATGCAACCTGTGGAGAGAACTTCTCTCAATGAACTCAGATCAGTCCATGAGTGGTTAGGCCTTTAGGGGTGCTGGGCTGCAGCCTGCAGAGAGGGGCGGGGCTCGTGCCGGACCTTTAATCCCACCCACCAGGATTTGATTGATGGATGTACTGGTCAATCTGAGCGGGTTCAGATTAACAAAGTCTGTTTTTATCAGGGTCTAACTGAAATCTCTTTCATGGACAGGTAGGAGATGTAGGTGTCACCTCAGCTAGACCATCCAAAGAGTCCTAGAGTCTTTGTTCCATCGGTTGTGGCATGTTCATCTAAGCAGGCTGCTTGTTAGATGACCAGTTTATGACTTATTGTACCTGTATTTTATCCTAGTTGAGTTCCGAATCAGAGGGTTAAGATACCTACACGCTCCGTCTACCAACAGAAGCAGCAAAACATTCTAAAAATAATTTTAACGTCAACTTATTCTCGACTCTAACCATTTGTTTATTTTGGTTTTCCTCCACCAGAGGCTCCCTCAGCAGAAGTCAAGCTGGCGACCGTTGCAGCAAAGAAAGGCAAGAAGGCCGAGGAGGAGGAGCAGCCTGCAGCTCCGGCAGCCGAAACGGCAGCAGCCACTGCAGATGCAGCTCCTGCGGCTGAAACAGCGGCAGCAGCAGCAGCAGCAGCTGCTGAGGAGGAAGAAGAGGAAGAGTATGTGGTGGAGAAAGTTCTAGACCGCCGAGTGGTGAAGGGCAAGGTGGAGTTCCTGCTGAAATGGAAGGGCTTCTCAGAGTGAGTGCGAGTCTGCTGATCTTATCCATTCACATCCAGATTTAGCAAATACTGAAGTCCAGTTTGTTGTCACTACAAAGTTCCTTCATTCATAAGATCAGGTTCAAAACGTGTTTTTCATGGTCTTCAATCTGTCTCCTGCAGTGAGGACAACACCTGGGAGCCAGCGGAAAACCTGGACTGCCCTGACCTCATCGCAGAGTACATGCAGAAACACAAAGAGAAGGAGGAGAAGAAGAAAGAGGGCAAGAGGAAAGCAACGAGTGAGGCCTCTGGAGACTCTGAGGAGCGAGGGAGCAAGAGGAAGAAGGAGGATGTGAGTGGGGGAGAGGAACTGCTCCAGTCCAGCAACCCACAGCAGTTAGACGGAGAGCAGGAGCTGTGAAATGAAGTGAAAACACACTCACAGAGGCTTTAATTTCTTTCCTTCCTGTGTCCAGGGTGAGAAGGCTCGAGGTTTCGGCAGAGGGCTGCAGCCAGAGAGGATCATTGGAGCGACAGACTCAAGTGGAGAGCTGATGTTCCTCATGAAGTGGTGGGCCTGCACTTTATTTATGAAAAGACCTGCTTCAAGTTGGAGTTTGATTTCCATTTGAAGTGTATTTAGAGTCACTTCTCTTCAACCCCCTGTTTTAAACTGCACTCCTGGAAAACGGCAAACGCTTGTGTTCGTGCACGTTTCTGAACAGCTTCTGATCGTCTAACCCTGCTCTCTCTTTTTTTTGTCCTCCCTTTCTTCTCGTTTTGTTCCCTTTCAACAGGAAAAACTCTGATGAGGCCGATCTCGTCCCAGCCAAGGAGGCCAACGTCAAATGTCCCCAAGTGGTCATCTCGTTCTACGAGGAGCGTCTCACCTGGCACTCCTACCCCACCGAGGAGGAGGATAAGAAAGAGGAGGAGAAAAAGGACTAGATGAGCGGAGGGGGGAGGCAGGATTCAAAGAGGGGAGGAAGGAATGCACAGGGCAGGGAAACAACAACAACATGCTGGTGAACTGTTGTCCAGGTTTTTTGATTCTAGCAGCACCTTTGGCAGCAGAAGTGGAGGAGAACAAACTGCCAACGTAGCTGCGAGAGTGGAAAAGAAGTTTGATTTCCTGCCCTGAAAGGAGACATCGCCTTTCCTCAAAAGATGCTCCCATCTGTATCTGGACTCAAAACTTATCATTTCTCTAAGAGGTATGTCTACATCTTATTTAGGGATTTTCCTTCACCAGGAACTTGTCACCTGATGGGAACTGGTGCCTTTTGTTCTGCTAGTTTTCCTTCTCGGCATCACAAGCCAGAATCTAGAACTTATTTCAGTGAAAGTGTTTGTCTCGTACATTTGGTGACAGGTGCCTGGTGTTGGAATTACAAGGGGAACAACACCAGTTGTCCTCTACCTCTGCGTTCATGTGTGAATGTTTGGCGGTGATCAGGAACTTTGTCTCCTCTCAAACCCTGATCCTCTTAGAAAAGTAAACAGAAGCGTGTTATGTTTTATTGGGAGGTTCGGGATCAGAGGGAACAAACTTCCTCCTGCTTTGTCAGGATACATCGGAGGGAACGTCTTTTGGAAGGAAAACGATGCAGGAGCTGATCTCTTTGTGCCACCTGGGATCTCGTTATCGCTGACGTAGCATTGTTCCTGAATCAAAACTCTCAAACGCCAAAAGACGACTTTACACTCCAACATGAACACACAAACACAGAGGGGTTACAGCTCATCCCAAAAGATCTGAGGCCCCGAAGGTCCGACCAGCCAGTGCAGCCGCCGACCAGCCGGATCGAGTTGGAGTCATTCCACCCTTGATCGATACACTCGACCGACACTTTGACTTCACTTCCTGAAAGTTCTTCTATCGCGACTAAATCTGATCAAGATATCACTTGGAGATGTTGTGCTCATTTTAGGAGTCAAGAAGCTGCTTTTTTGTGACGTTTCAACCTTTAAAAGTCGCAGTTGCAGGATTTCTACGATACGAGTTCTGGATATTTAGGGATAGTAGGGAGTGAAAACTGTAGATCATACCTGGTTTATACTTTTGTGTTGATGCGTCTGCATCAAAATACTCGGTCAAAGTGCTCATAAAATGTTTCATTAAAACTGATGGTCGACGTGGCGTTTATTTTACAGCAACTGTTATGAGGAAGGATCCAGAGGGGATAGAAATTTAGTGGCTAATTCCAGTTCATAACCTTGCAGCTTTGCCTAATTTGAATCCCAAACGTCTCAAGTGTTCCAGCAATTTTTCTGAGCTCGTGGCCTGAATGATGCATTTCGATCGATAGTTTTTATCGTTGGTCGGAAAAGTAGTCTATTAGTATCTCTGATGGATTGATGCAGAAGAAGTCGATGGGAAGATGAATTAGTTCAGCGTGGGTGACTTAAGCTCAAACAACGTGAGGCTGGTTGGTGAACTGCACTGGTTGGTTAGGAGCACAAACAGCAGCTGAATCAGCACCTGGCTCCCAAACTGCTGCAGTAACAGGAACACTGGATCATTATTAATTTGGCTGCATTTAAAAAAAACAATATTGTAGAAAAATTCAGTATTTACATCGTCAGTTTAAAAAAAGTGAGCGCTTCATTAATGCCAGACTCATTGCATGCAGCCTAAAATACTTCAAGTACTTTTATATTTTAATATTGATTATTCTGGTCCACAGTTTAAAAAAGAAAAGAAGAAGAAAAACTCATTTCTTGTCATTTGATTATTTCAAATTGTAACAAAACTTTTTCATGATGCTCTTTTTTTTCTTTTTTATATGCCGCTCAGGCTAACTGTTAGCAGCAGAAGCTAAGTCCTCATAAATGTTCTGTAAACACACTTCTCAACAACCATTATTTCTCTTCAGAGTGGATGAACAGTGTGGAAATGACCCAGCCAAATATCAGTGACCCTTCAGCTGTGGTTTGAATCCCTTCTTTTTTTTTTTCCGGCTTAAGGACCACTTTGTTTTCCTGTCCCCTTCGAGCTCGCCTCAGTTACACGGCTACAGGAGGAGACGGTTAGAAAGTATGTTTTAAAAACCTTAATTTCCATCACCTTGTTTTTTAACCCTCACACACAACGCCACCACACGTGTGATTTAAAGGCTGTATTATTTTAGCTTGCGCCAGCCGAGCGACACTCAAAACATGACGAAGCTTATTCATTTTTATAGTTCAACGCGTTTCTTTTTGAAGTCTCATCTAGACTCAAAGCTCTCTAATCCAGCGTGTAAAACATGGCCACTCCTCTGCTGCTTTCTATCATCCAGTAATTAATGTTTTGAATGTTTCTCGGCTGTGCTTATTTCTAAGTATTCTGTATTAAAGCTAGAGTAGAAGCTACTTGTGTTGGCAGACCGGGGTTAGCTAGTGAAAATCCTAGAGCTATTTTTTTGGTTTGCCCTTTTCTGCAGGGAATTCATCAGATTTTAAAGAATTTAACACTTAAAACATTTTCTGTTTCTCTGATGCATCAATATTCAAACAGTATTCACACATCTCCATTTGATCTGAGCTCTAAATCAGCTGTGATAAAAAAATATTTGAGTAAGTACCTAAATGCTCAGTCTACTTCCTACTCGGACTCAGTTTGTGATCCAGTAAATCTGACGGATCGTCTAATCTGTGCATTAATCTCACAAGTATTCATCAGATTCATTCTGACTGCCTTCTGTTTAAGCTCACCTTCCAAAGGTACGGGATTGAATTTAGCAGCACCGGTTCTGCCCTTTAGCTTTTCTATCTTCTCGTGTCTTAAACTTTTCTCTGTATTTAGTGGATTAGCCTGTGTTGTCCTGTTGCATGTTTATCGGTTTGTCACAGTCATTGCTGGTATTCTTTGAATTGTCTGTTTTGACAATAAAGGTTTTTTGTTTTCATAAATATTTGCTCAATGGTGTCTCAATTAGTCCAAACAAATCTACTCTGTAACTGCTTTAGCTTTGTAACAACTGTAATGACTTAAACCGGTGCTAGCATACCGAGTTAAGAGGCTATAACTGTTAGCTGATATTGTTTATGACGCGAACAAAATGTTAAAATATACACAGAAACTCCTGTGCTCATTGCTCTGGGATAGGTTGTAACCTGTTTAATCAGACACGCCCCTAAAAACAACTGTAAAAGCATGTCATCGTTAATCTGTGCTTGTTTACATCCTGGTAGTAGAGGATGATAAGCACAATGATGGCAGTCTTTGTCCAGAGCTACATCCTGACATGTGGCTGCATCACTGCTTAGTCACAACATGTAACCTGATTTTCAGGCTGAAGATAAAAAAAAAAACTCAACAGACTGGTAATTCTGCTGCTGACTAGTGAGGGGGATGACGTTTTAATTGTGTTAACTAAATGCACATGCCCTGATTTGTAGCTTAATTAGCTGACTAAGTGTTGTCACCAAGAATGAAGGTATACTGGTCCCTGATTGGTCATAACCCCCAAATAACAGTGGCGATTACTAACCAGGGACAGCCTGGTTTGTGCAGCTACCATATTTTCTCCAAAGTAAAATCAACCAACACCAAAGAGTTACAATTTATGTGGATTTTTATTAAGTTTTTTTTTTTTGTTATCACAGGAAAGACCCAGGTCCTTGAATACCAGCAAGCACAGTGGGTGTTAACAAACAAACATTAACAAACAAACAAACAAACAAACAGTGGTAGTGACAGATCAGATTTTAACCAAAGTAAAAGATTTTCTCTGCATTGATTTGTCACAGATACCTGACGGTGACGCAGAAACGTACAGTGGTTTAACAGTAAAACTGTGAAAACCTGCTCTGATTGTTTCCATTCTGAATAAAATAATTTTATACTGTCCTGGCTGTGCATTTTAGAGGAGTTTGTATCTGCGAATGTTACATTTTAGAAGCATAGACAGGTTCTAAAACCTGTTTGTTGAATATTTATCAAGAGATCAAATATCTACTGAATTTTACACTTCGTATCGGTCGCTCTGTGACATCTTTGAAACGATGCTCTTCAGAGCATTTCAGGTATACTGAAAATAACCTGGTATTTTTTTTTATTATTTTATTTATTTTTGATATTCAGAGTGCTTTCCTGTTTAGCTATTTCAACAACAACCAGTGAGTGGCTTGTTACATACAAATATTTCACCTGAAATTTATTGAGAAATGTTGGAAACCTCGGTTCTGTCTAAATTCAAGTTTCTTGGTGTTAGCTTATCAGACAAATTCAGTGGTTTTCTAGCATTAGCTGTGATACCACAAAATGAGATGTATGGCATAAAAGTCATGGGTGAGACAGATTTCAAACACAAATTTACACCACCCTAATAAAAACAGGTTTCACAGCTTCACAGACCCACATGAAAGTAAAAAAAAAGGTACATAAAAACACAGAAAGGCACAGGAAAACCCCTTCCATACATGGAAGTTAGAAAAGGCAATGCTTGTTAGGTAAAAAAAAAAGTCAGTCCATTACTGCACCCAAATCATCCATGAAGGGTTAATGACTGATTTGGTTTGAAGTCCACTCCTCTCATACCTGAGGCAAACACATGATGGGTGAATCTGAAAGTCCCGTCCATCAGATTAACTCAAAAGTATAAAATTCTGGCCTCATTTTGAATCTGTGCGATTTCAAGGATATACAGACCCTCGCAAAACCAAGTAGCAATGACTTCACTTCAGCTACAATTGTATCCCCATTGTTCTACAGCTTATCTAGACAAAAATGTGAATGGATTTGTCGATGCTTGCTTAATCTGCCAAGTAGTTGGAGGGGGTGGCGGCAGTTCACGACCAGATATTAAATCTGTAGACAGAAATTTGAGTTAGCTTTGAAGAACAATAAGTTCCTTTTTATTTCTCCAGGTAGTTCCACAAATGGCTTCATTTTTTGGAGCTTTGGTGAAAAGTTCAATTTATAAACCCCTTGACCCAAAGTCCTCCACTTGCTTGTTTGTCGTGGAGTAAGAAACGGTATCTCAACCAGCTCAAAAACTTAAAACCTGGATTTCCCTTCATCATCTCGCAGCCAGGATCCAGCCTGCTGTCAGTCTGCTAGCTTGTTCAGCACCTGATGTGAGAAGTACTACAACACTGGTCCCTGATTATCTCTCATCCGAGCTGGATTTTTCCTTTGACCTGTGTCAGTCTTTTTCCAGTGTTTCAACTTTTCTGACCAAAAAAGTGGTCTGCTTTGAACCCATTTGCTTTTTCAACTGAGCCACACACCAATCCTTTGAATGAGACTGTTCAAGTGAGAGAAAAGATCCTTTGGGCACCTTCCTTCGACAGCCTATGAAATACTCTCCCCAGCATCTGTATCTCTTATTCCGTGGTTCAGGAATCCTTTTCATTGTCTACATGTCTCAGAGTCTCCATCACTTCTTCTTGTCTCTCTGTTTCTTGCTGGTTTTTGTCAGAGGATGCACCGCCCCTTGTTGTCGTGAAGCAACTGTGACACCACCATCAGGCTCAAACTGAAGTAGGTACTCCATAGCATCCAGTGGCCTCCCCTCCTCGTCCCTCAGCCTGGAAAAGACTTCTTGGTACAAAGTTCCCAGCTGGCGCTTCATTTCCTGCAGATTCCTCAGAGCTTCTTGCTTCTCTCGGAGCAGCCGTGAACGATAGCGCCTCAAACTTGAGACGTCATCCTTCAGTTCCAGGAGAACATCTAGTTTTCTTTTCCTGCAATTCTGGGCGGCAATCTTGTTCTTTCCACGGCGTCTTATGTCTCTTATGAGGGCTAGCTGCTCTTCACTGAGTTTATACTTAGCCAGCAGGTCATTAAACTCCTCCACCGGTAGGTTCACAATGAGGTCATTGGAGAAAGGGACTTTCAGGGATCGTGCTCGCCGTTCGTCTCTGCTCCGCATCTTGCTGTCAGGGGTGTATCTGGCTGAGGAGCTGTGGTAAGGCTTGGAGTTGTCACGTCTAGAGAAAGATTTGAGATGTTTGGTGGGCATCTTTCCCACAGACTGAGTTGAGGGGGTTGACCAGGGTTGGTTGTATGTGTGATCATGGCCAACATGCTCCAGCCGAGGAAAGCCACCGAACACCTTGTGATCCTCGTAGTTAAGAGAGAACGGTTTAACATCTGGAGGATAACTCCCTCCAACTGCTCCCATCTCCTCCTCGTCCAGCTCCTCCTGTTTCACGATCACCTCGACCTCCATTTCTGAAACGACTGTCTCTTCTTCTTCTTCAGTGTCCCTGTCCTCATCCTGAGAGAGAGGACTTTCAGCAGCTGACACACAGGAAGATGAGGAGGAGGAAGAGGAATAAGACGATGCCTCGGAAGCACACGGTGAAGCAGGGCTGTGGCTGAAGTCTAGAGAGAGGCCGGAGTCTGAATCAGCTTCATCTGGATTGTCTGGAAAAAGGAGCAAGACAGTTGGTGGGAAAGATCATCAAGAATTTACTCCTGCTTTCAAAAAAGGTGCGTAGAAGCAGCTCAGGAATGTTTACAAAAACAAGAGGCTTACCTTGCTGATCTGTCCCCGTTTGATCAATGACCTCTGTGTTCGAGCCTGAGTTGTCTTCAGTTCTCCTCGTTTCCTGTTTGGCCACCGCACTGTCAAGGTAGCCCTCCTCTTCCAGCCTCGCAGCCATCTCTGGACTGAATCCCTCTCCCAGAGCCAAGTCCAACAACCTAATCTCCTCTAACATGGAGGCATCCTCCAAGAGGTCACCAAGAAGACCGTCTTCACCCTCAACATTTACCCCTTCATCGAACAGAAAGCTGGAGGACTGGGATGTCCTGAGGTCAGGGGTCATATCATTCTCCACTTGCTCTGCACGGTCAAAGGAGGGGTATTCTGATCTACCTTCTACATCCAAAAGATCTTGTGTAAGCAGGTTGATGTTGTGTTCTGTGGGTAGTCCCAGGTTGAAGTCTTCTGCCAGCAGGTCGTTGTGGCGTTGAGGCCTCGGCAATGGATTTGTGTTGAGATTTTCCCAAGCTCCCCTTGTGTCCAAGGTTGGCCTATGGTCATCCAGCTCTGCACTCGGGACTAGAGACTCTGACTGGGTCAGATACCCTGGAGACAAAAGGAGGCCATTTGTGCAAAGTGTTCAAATGTTTCATTAAATATCATCTTAGACGCTGGTCACTGAAGTGGAAGAAGGATCACGCTCAGATCTGAGGGAGTCTTTGTAAAGACACTTCATGAGTTTGTGGTGTAATTACCGTGCTGTAGGGGCGTGTCTGGATCCGCCTGGTAGCTTGAATTTACCCAACGAGCTCCAGACCCGACTACCTGAGGGCTCCTGGTCTGTCTCTGATTCTGGTTGTGATCAAATGCAGCCATGTCAACATCCGTGGTGGTCTGAAGGGAAAGGACGACAACTCATTTATTGTGAAATGTCTTATTCCATGCACTGAGCGTTCCTTTTTTTTGTCTCCACCCTCCCACTCACCTCAGGCTCCATGATAGCCAACAGGTCCTGCCAGTGCAGCTCCAGATCTACTGAAGGGTTTCCAGAGGGAATGATGGAGGGACACAGGGGCTGCCTTCCTGAGGGGTGGTTCTCCTGGTTCCCCCCTCGGATGCCAGAACCAACAAACTGAGAAGAAGGAAAGAAAAAGATAAAGTGGTGCTCAGAGTGAAACACAACAGACAGGACGAACGAGAAGAGAGAGAAGGACGTACTTGTTCTTCTGTGAAGGGGAAAGTTTCCTCAAGCAGCCTCAAACACTCCTGGAGGGAGGCGGAGGTCTGGAAATGTAGACGAGAAAAAGATTTAAATCACTCAGACTTGTATTTTATCTTCACACATGGCCCTGTGAGTGTAACATGTTATAAAACATGCTGCTGCTGTAACATGCACCCCGGGGTGCAGCTGTTTAAGTGTGTCACCAGAACTTTCTCTGCTGCTGAGCTGGCAGCTGTCCAGCATTTGAAGACGAGGAATCCAGCTCCGATTCCAAGCATGACGGACGCTTCGATCGCTTCACACAGCGTACGCTTACATTCAGTCCACGCCTGAAGTACGCTTTGGACAAGCAGCAGTTTGTTGATCACAGATTGATCCTGAGATTATTGGACTAAAGCTACATTCAGCTGAGTCCAAATGTTTGTTCATCTTGATGTATACTCTGGGTTACAGTTAGGGACCCTGCAGTACAGATCTTCAACCAGTCATTGACAGAAATGGATGAGATTATTTCTTCCTGATGTCATTTTTATGGGGTATAAAACCACCTCAAACCAATCAGCCTTTCCAAAGTTTCTGTTTTCTTGCAGTTTGCACACAGGTTAGACCATCCAGGATTTTTTAAGACATTTTCAACGCTGAAGCCTTTCAGTAAAGATTATTTAAACTGGTTGAACAAAAACATTTCTTCAAGAAGACGCCTCTGTATGTGTCCAAATGACGGTCACAGACTGACGCTGACGGATCCGACTCTGAGTCTCACCTGGTCTACCTCATTCTGGGTCAGCTCTCTGTTGTTCCTCCTTGCTGCTCCTTCCTCTGTCCTCCTGTAGAGCCCGGTCCAGTCTTCCTCTTCCTCTTCTTCCTCTCCTCTGGGATAGACATCCTGGAGACAAAGGATGAATAATTAGTCAGCTTGTTAGGTCGGGCTGCTCAAAGAGTCTGACCAGCAGGTTAGAGACACCTGTCCAACAGACTGCAGGAGACGATCATGACCAAACAAACTGTTAAAGATAATAACCTACTCTTTTTACTCGTGTTTGTTTTATAATTACTGACAATATAAATTTCTAGACATGGTCTCGAAAAATAAAGCTGACGCAGAAGTCTTAAAAACTGCAGTTCCTAGAGTGTCCACTTGAGGCTGTCTGTAGAAGCACCTGAAGCCACATACACACCCATTCAAAAAGCCAAATTTACAGCAAACATAAACATGTTTACAGCCTGGTGTTAACGGCTCATTTCCTTCCCACTGGATGCTTTTTCTTTCCTTTTTCAGTCTTTTATGCTAAGCTAAGCTAAGCTAGTGAAGACCCTGTAGTATAATACTATAGTACTGTCTTCTATACCGTACCAGCTGTTATATATCTATAGAACATAAAGGCTCCTGTTTCACCCAGAGACAGACAGCAGAGCTCAGAATAACTTTAACCTTCTCCTGACCAGTCTAGAGGCTTACAGACAAACCCAGACACCCTCAGCAGCTGGTTAGCGAGGACACGCACTGTATGTGGGTTTTAACATGTGGGTCAAGCCTGTGCACATAGCCGTCACTTTAACAGAGGATCCAATACAGCAAAAGTCTAAGTCATGCTTTCCCTCCCTGAGACTGTTGATCGTAACTGGGTGGATGGATGGATGGATGGATGGATGGATGGATGGACACAATGAAGGCTGTGTTTGTGTTGGTTTTTATTTTTAACCCAGGACTGTGTGGATGACTCTGTTTGGGAAGCAGCCTCACTCGAGGAACTTCAGTTTTTGGCATTTTCACATTAGTTTCATTTCTTGGCGAAAATCCAGACACAATAAAAAATATTCATGTGTATATCATCACGTTTTTTTTTTTTTCTCCGTCTAAATCATGCACATTTGTTGACTTGCACACCTTATTTGTATATATATACGTGTATGTGTGTGTGTGTGTAGTAAACAGGGGGGATTGCAAAACTGCGTATTGAATGTGTGTCAGAACGCAACACGCCTGGGATCAAGTTTCAAAACAAGCCAAACGGTCACGAGGCCAGGAAGCTAATAAAGTGTTTAGAGAGTGTGTGTGTATGGAGTATGTGTGTGACTGTAGGTTTGTTTATGTGTGTGTGTGTTTGCTATCTGATACATGGAAAGAATTCAAAAACACAGTCACACTGACTTCCAGTTTGACGAGGAGCAGACAGAACTTTCCTCTTCGGGTTTTAAAAATGATTCTCCTTTTTTTTTTTTTTTTAAACCACAGATGACTTTATTCATCCCATTCCTTAATGGGGGGAATTTTCCCAACATGCTCTGCTGTGAAGTTTCTCACGCCGTCTGGAGGGTGAATTCCTTCTAAATCAGGATGAACGTTTCAGCCGTTAATATTCAAAGGTTTGTTTCAGAAGTTTCTGTTCTTCCACTCAAATCCTGTCAAACTGCTTCAGTGAAAAAGATTTCAGATTGGATTGAAGCCTCGGGCCCAGCGACCGTTTTAGTTGTCCCTGTGTACATGATGTGCAGTACAGATTATTTTCAGTTTCAACATGTCTGTATCTGCTGCGGGGGATCTGACGGTCTTTCATAACCAGGGCTCGAGTCTGTCACTCAGTCAGGTAATGTATGTCTTCAGTCTGGGCCCAAGCTTGACCAGCCATGTCCTGAGGTGTTGCCATAAATAAACGTGGCAGAATGCCTATGAATGCAACAACATGAAGTCATGTGACCAGTCAGGATTTGGTCAACAATGGTCGTCTGGCTGAGTGGAAGGGCTTTCCCTTATCAGACACAGAGAGGAACAATCTGAATCTGTCAGGGGCCAAACAAAGAACCCTCACAGACCAGAGTTCATGTTTCAGCTCATTTACATATCAAAACATTGTAAAAGTTTCCTGTTTTCACCGCATTTTCTTCCCTCGTCTCTCTCGCAGCTTATTTCAGCTCTACTGTCTGCGTTGCTTCATTTTCTGGGCGAGGTCATCTCCATGTGGTGAGGTGAGGTTTCCTGATGACTCATCTCACTCTGACTCATTATATCACATGATATAACAGACAGTTTTGGTAACAGTCAAAACAGAAACGGCACTCATGTCCACATCTCACCGCTTCATATAATGAATCAATAAACGGATCTTCTGTTTTCAGGATTTACAGGCTGCTGCTGAGCCGTGGAAACTAACACAATCTCTATTTTTAGAAACGACTGCTTTACAGTTTGAAACCAGTTCTGGTTTGAAATCAGACAAGAGCTCAAAACTTGTTTCTGTCTATCTGAAATCATCCCGCAACGAGATCATAGAAATTTAAGCCTGTGCTAGCTGAGACTTTATGATTGGTTAAATATAGCTGCTGTGACTCAGAGACTGATCCCTCCGGTAAAAGCTCAAAGAGTTCCTCCTAAAGTTCCCGGCCCTTGGTGAAAAGTTCCTGCTGTGGATAAGAAGCTTATAATCTACATTTTGTGCTCGTGCAGCTAGCTTAAAAAACATCAACAAGTTTTTACATACCTGTATATTATTTCAGTGCTGTCATGTCTTTGCATTGATTTTGTATTTAAAAAAATCACACCTGCTTTCTGGACATTAAAATTAACTCAGTGTTCGGAAACTTAAAGGAAGTGAGATCAACAAACCAGCTTGTTTTGCAGCCATTTATGAGCTTAGAGATGATAATCATTGGGTTATGACTCGGACAAAGGTCTGCAGATATTTCTGATCATAGCTCCACCTTTCACTCCAACTAAACTACACAGAAATCTGTGACCTAGTGAGATAATAAGTGAGATAAAAAAAAGGTTGCCGTTGTATTTCCTTTACTTCCTGTACCGGCTTTCCTTTAACGATAAAAAAAGGTGTGAAAGTAAACGGTCGTACCTCCTCCTCCTCCTCTTCATCCCGCAGCGAACTGATCCCAGGTCTGGGTTCAACAGCTGGAGCAGGTCGGTTAATCGGCTGGTCTGGACGTCCCACAGGGAGAGGATCTGGCTCTCGCTGGACCAGCCAGGTTTCCAGCTCAGCATTGGGAATCTGATGAGATAAGTTTTCATAATTCACTCATTTACTCATAAAATTCTCACAGCAAGAAGGAGGAGAGCTGATGTTTCAACATGTGGAACTCTGGATTTGTTTTCCTACCTGCAGTCTGTCCAAGGAGTGGACAAAACCCAGCAGCCTCCGTGCCGTGAAGAACCCGTCCAGGTCTACACTCTTTGGGTGGAGGTCTTGGCCGTCCTGGAGGCGGTTCCTCAGGTTATGGAACTGTGTCTGCGTCAGCGCCGAGGTTGGACCGAGAATCATCTCCTGCCAGGAGGGAGGCAGGTAGGTTTCCAGTCCCACGTCCACCCTCACTCCACACAGGCTGAGCAGGATGGCCATCTGGATCAGACCCTCGGTGAAGTATTTCTTCAGGTACAGCATCGTCTTTGGTGCATCAGAACGCCTACACGTGGTGAAAGTCACAGCTCAGGCAGCAGGAGTAGTACTCTCCTCTGGGCTGCACGGTTCTGGGAAAAAATGACATCGCCATATTTTTGAATCCTGCAAAATATCACGATATTTTTAAAAGTTAACAGACTCCCCTCACTGCCTCTCTCTCTAATGCTATATACAGACAGCACCTTATGTGATATCAACTATAAACAAACTGTCATTCACCGCTCCCTTTCTCTCTGTCGCTGGGTCACGTAACTCGCGTTGAGCTTGAACACATCGCGATGACGATATTGAAACGATATATCGTATATCAGAGCTAAATGGAAGCTGATTAGTAGCTCTGGAAGGAAACTTAACTGATTCAATAAAACAAAATAAAATCTGTATTTCATCTGAATTTTACTTTATTTAGTTTTAATGTATTTTAGAAGATTTAATGTCTTCTAAATTATGTTATATTTCTTTATTCCTTGTGCGTTCTTATGATCGGTCTGTTTTATTTTGCTGCCCATTTGAAGCACTTTGTAATCTGGTTTTTAAAAAGTGCTCTACAAATAAAAATTATTCATATTTATAATTATAAATGTTCCAGCAGTATCCATGTGCTGGCCCCTTTAAAAGCTAAGCTAAGCTAGCTTTGCAGCTCGTGCTAGGTTTACATGCTAACAGTCTTATTAATTGAATCAAACAAAGAAAAATCTGATGGATGTTTACATTCACTGCTCTAATCTGGTCACAAATTCTTATTTTCAATAACAACATGATATAACAGTCGGCCATTTTTCCCCTGTGAGCACTTCTGCTTCAGCTCAACTTTCTGCTGATAACATTATGATAAAGGAAACGGCTCCAGATTTATCGTCACATATCTTCCGCTGTCAGTGCAGGCTGACCTGCAGAGAGGAGGCAGCTGACAGCTCTGACAGTTTGTATGTGGAGATAAGGAGCGCAGGCGCCCTGCCTTTGAATCCACGCTCGGTAACTTCGACCTACTTCTGGAACAATCTAGAAAGGGCTCGGTAACCACCTGCCTTCCTGCAGCCACATGATGTAATGAAAGCGTTTGCCTGGAAAAACCCTCCCTGTCTCCTCCCTCTGACTCTCTGGGTTTACTTTCATGCTTCGATGACCTGTTTACAGGAGCTGCAGTGGAACAGCTGACTGTACAGGAATTTAAAACTCAGTGCAGCAGGCTTCAGACTAATACCTGGTCTATAAGTGTGGTATTGTCCTGTGTGTGTGTGTGTGTGGTCTGGGGTAAATTAGGGTCTCAGTAATGCAACATGTTTACAGTCAGGTGTGACAGTGTGAGTCTGAAGGATGCACTTGACCTCAGAGGATATCATCCACTCTGCTCTACAGTTTGGTTATAGATATTTGGGATACAGTCAGATAAACAAAGAAAATAGTCTTCTGTTTATTGTGCAAAAAACGTAAATAAGAGTACAAACATCTCCATGTGTTTGTGTGTCGCAAAGTCATATAGTGAACTAATGTTGTTTACCGGTGTTTTTCTTAAAGTTTTTGGAATTTTCTTCATACTTTTTGTGTCTTTGGTACGAAAGTGAAGCAATCCTCCCCCCAGCAGACTGAAAACAACACAACAGGAGAACAGGTTCTGCAAATACTATGAGATCTTTTTTGACAATCATCACTGAAATCTTCATTTAAGATCACCTGTAAGCTTTAAACAAAAGCATGATCAGCATTTGACCTAAATTGTTGCAGTTTAACAGTTGTGTATTTTTTTTTTTTTATTAGTATTACAGATTTATATCCGTCATTATGGTTCATTTGTCAGTTTTATTTGCGGTTTTTGTTGCTACTTAGTGTGATTTCACGATATAAATCATAACAGGGTAATAAAGTCAATATTAACTGTCGCCTATGCAGCGTGATTCATCCGCTGTTTTCCTTCCTATGTGAGGTCTGAACTGTCATTTCAGATGTCAGAATAACCCCAGAACAACATGTACCTCTGTAGTTCAGCGCAGCAGACGCAGCATGACTCAAAAATACTCAAGTACAGTAAAAATGACTGAGTTCAGTGTTCGAGTTGCCTTCAGTGACATTTCAGTACAAGATCATGTTTGTTACCGATATCATGTCTTTGTTTTCCGCCTCTGTGTGTGTGTGTGTGTGTGTGTGTGTGTGTGTGTGTGTGTGCATGAATCCGTGTACAGATGATCCGGAGCAACAGGTTACACAATATTTTCATCCAGAACACTCTGAACTCTCATCTAGAACACATTAATGTCCGGAAGATACACAAAATATTACACAACGACTTCAACCAAACACGCTGTGAGAGAACATTAAAACACAAAGCGAAATTAAAACCGTTAAAACAAAAGGTCTGAGGAAGAATGAAGACAAAATATTTAAGTTAAAGAAACCTGAAATCATTAATGTGAAAGTTTCCTACCAGAGTCTGCTCTTTAAAGTTCACTCTGTTTCTCTTAAACTCTCTCTGCTCCCGGCTTCAGTTTCTATTCTGATCGCTCCGGGAGGGAGGAGCTTATTTAAAGGGGACACGATGTGATGACGTAGATAACTCCGCCCGGAAAAACAACAGGACTGTTTATGAGTGAATCCGTGTGAGGCAATATTTACTCCACCGTATCCCTAAACAATACTATTAAATATGGAAAAACAACAAAAAGAAAAAAATCAGAATAAGAGTCTTTGTTAAGAATAATGTGAGAGAAAATAAAACAATTAAAAAGAAATAAAGAAATATAAACAAACTACAGGCAATAAAACAACAACAAACGTAATAAAAGGAAGAATATAATAATAAAAAAATAATAATAAAACTAAAAAGTGAGAAGAGGAAGAAAAAAGAAGCAAAAATATAACGGAAAACGTGAATTATAAAGGAGGAAATCAGAGAAGAAAGAATAAAATCAAGAGAATTAACTGGAGATGAAAAACTATTAGATGGGTGATCCTGAGAACATAAACAAGATGAAAGAATTCAAAAGGAGGAAGAGTGGAACAAAAGAGAGAAATACAGAGAAAGATAAGAAGGAATGAGAGGAAAACGATGGAGAAGATAAAGAATGCAAAAAAAATCAACCAACTTCAAAATGGCAGCATTCTTCATTTATTTATTTATTTATTTATAAAATTTTAAATAAACCAACAAACAGCCGAATATTTGAAACCGGTGAAATAAAATGCAAACTGAATGTAAGGCAACACTAAACATTCAGAGTCTCCACCTGTTAAAAAAAAACAAGCTTTAAGTTGGTCCAAGTTGTTCTGAGCTCATGTTAGTGTTTGATCCTGACGGAGGTGAAGTGATGGAGAAGAGCAGCTGCTCTGGGTTTAAGTGCGTTAGCTAAAATAAATGTTCTCAAGGCAAAAATCAAGCAAACGTTGGCACATAGAAATACATTTCACCATTTTTCTTCATGACTCTGACGGCAAAATCTTCAACAATCAAAATAAATGCTTCAGAATACTTCAGTAAAAGTCAGAGTTAATTGTTTTATAGTTTGGAATAAACACGAGGAGTGTCTGAAGGTAAAGGAGAGCGAACGCAGAGGTAGGTTACCACAGCAGCGTCAGCTAAACACGCAGCTTATACCTCCACACGCTTTCAGATCTTTTCACTTTGCTTTTCATCTTTGAAATCTTCTTCCTGAGCCTGTGACTCTCATTCTTCGTATTTCAGGGATGGACGACCTGTTTCAGAGGATACTGGAGAAGTCTGTTGTGACTGGAGCGTCTGGGAAGTCTTCTGGAGTCACGTTTTCTCCGTCTCTGCATCATGAATTTACAGAATAATCCAAACTACAGCTTCATAAATAAAACGGAGGGTAGAAACATCTGTTCCCCCCCAGTTAGTAAAATGGGTGGACTGGGCAGCTCCCACTGACCTGCAGTGGAGGACTGAGGAGGGGTTGATGTGTGAAAGAGATTAATGAGATTCTTTATCTTCCTGTTGGACCACAGAGCTGCTCTCCTTCCCTTCACTCTTCACCTCCTCGTTCCTACTCTTTTTTGTCATCAATCTGGCTCTTTTGTTCGAGACTCTCGCTCTTCTTTTTTTTTTTTCTCCTTCATTTCCCAAACATGGCACTAAAAACTTCCCCACCCCTGCGCCTCCTCTCCCTCTCTACGACCCGGCCTCCTGCTCCTGCCCCAGAGCCTCTAACAGGAGTCCCATGGGCGTCCTCTTCAGCCCGATGCTCTCCAGCTTGTTCTCCAGTTTGTTCTTCAAGCTGCGCAGCCTCACCGAGGCGTGGACCAAAACCACTGAGGTCAGAGAGAGAGAGAGAGAGAGAGAGAGAGAGAGAGAGAGAGAGACATCAGAGGGAAGATAATCCTGAATAGTTTACTGTGTCATTCATAAATTTTCCCATTTATTCTCAATCTAGTATGCATTCAGTTTCATTGAATAGAATATATAATTTTTCTCCCGTCTGGATGTGTGTGTGTGTGTCTTACTCAGTATAGGAAAGGCGATCCCGAACAGAAACACGGCCACGCCTCCCAGCACCGATATGAAGAGATAACTTCCCAGAAGGATGCCCAACAAAGCGACTGCAGGGTGGTTTCTGCGAAAACGGCGAATGGGAGCCTGGTTCTCAGCCGCCCAGACGAAGGCGAGGAACAACAAGGTGACCACGGTGGCTCCGATGAACATCTGGAAGGGTTGGAAATACCTGAAAGGAGAGAGACAGACAAAGCACACAGAGGCAGAATGTGAGAAAAGCTGCTGCAGGTATCGAACGTCCTGGATGATGTGAAGAGGGGCCTCCACATCTCAGATGCTGCATTTGATTCAGACCGTCTTCTTCTGCTCCTTCTTCCAGAGTTTTTCTTTCTACATTTGGACTTAATGTTGACTCTGTTCTCTGCATGTTTGAGTTCATTTAAAAAAATAATTTCTTTGATCTCATTTTCTCACCTGCTGTAACGCACAGGTGAGAAAATGCTTGCAGTTGCATGTTTTCCAGACTCATGATTGCAGGCTCATTGTCTGTGTACTTAAGAAACCTTTCTGATCATAATTAACCAGGAACGTCACCCTGTGTGTGACGAAAGAAAGAGAGAGAGTGTTTGGAATTGGTTCCTCAGAGCTAACAGGAGACAACCTGAAAACAACACTGAAAAAAGAAAAACTGCAGGAAAACGAGAAAGGAATCAAAGTTCGCAGGAAAGGAAACAGAGAGAGAGAGAGAGAGAGAGAGGACCACGTCAGAAGAACGACACTGACCCCACCAGCAGCAGCAGGATGGTGGCGCTCAGGAAATAGTTGCTCTGGTAGTACAGAAGGTTGTTGATGATCCGGTTGTTCCAGCGGTCCAGATCCCGCAGGTCCGGCACCGCGAACCGGGCCGAGCTCAGGAGGAAGTCATCCAGGCTGCGGAGGGGTGGCGGCTGCACGCCTTCCATCTTTCCTGAACGATAATAAACTAGATTTCCCAGGATGCAATGCAAGAGAAGAAAACGGAGGACGTAAGGGGGAGGGTTGCTAAATTTCCTGACGAGGCGCGGGCGCGAGCATCGAGAACGCGCACCTTGTGCATATATGAAGAGTTTACAGCTGAAGTAATAAAACTGCCTTTGCAGTGGAAGCAGCTTTAAGGCTTCATTGCTTTTATCTAAGCATTAGTTAGTTAGTCCACCAAAGAGACCCAGAGGTCCAGGTCTCTGTTTGATCTGGTTCAGTCATTCAGCTCCAGGACCCTCTGATGAGACCTGGAGGCAAAAAGAACCATAAACTGGTCTGAAGTGGGTCAGTTCTCCCTCCAGCAGCACTCTGTGGAGCAACAAATCAATGCTCAACTCATTAATGTGCATTTACCTCTGCTTCCCCCTCAGGCTGCATTAATATAATAATGATATTACATTTCCTGCTTCAGATCCACATGAACTCTGTGTGTCTGGAAGATGATATAACTCCACCTGTGTGGAGGTGTTTCTGTGACATCAGAGTTTGAATATGAATTCATCAAAATCAGACTTTGAATTTTAAAAACCATCTAATTTTTAGCACTGATTTTTTTCCCTGCCTTTTTTTTATTTCAAATGCTGAAATAATTTCAATGTAAAAAAAATTGTCTCAAAATATTCAATTTTTAAAAATTCAATGTAAAAATAAATCAACATCTCAAAAATATTCAGTGCAAAAAGGTCACAATCTAAAAAAAACAGTGTACAAAAATTCAATCTAAAAAAAAAAATGTGTAAAAAAGTGAATTTCTTGAGAAATTAAATCTCCAAAAATTCAATCTCAAATTATTCAGTGTCAAAAAAATTCAGTGTCACCCGGGTAACCAAAGAGAAGCGATCGATCCCTGTTCATAATTGTGCCTGATAAAATCATCTGAAAACTGCAAGAACAAACAGAAGTTTCATTTTAATGTAGTTAAACTCACAATGTCAAAACAGTGACCTTGCAGTTTAGGATATTAAGTACATTACGGTAATTAAAGGATGCAAAGTATCTCTGAGAATGAAAAGAAAATGATCCTGTTTCTCAAACTGTGATGACAACAACAAATCCAGACTCACAAAAAGAGTTGGAGGATCTTAACATAACTCAGCTTTAAACTTGACATAAGCAAAAAAATAAATAAATAAACTCTGCATTTCAAAATAAAGATTTATCAGGTGCTGTATAATTTTAATAACAATAATTAATCATTGTGGATAAGTTGGTGTTTGTGACGTCTAAACTGACAGGACTTCAGCTCACTGGCAGAAACGAGCTTCCACATTTCCCTTTCACAGAGACAAAGACTTTTATTGTGAAGGACTCTCGGGAGCGCGCTCTGCTGTGGACTCAGTGGCTCTATCCGGTTGAATGCTGCGGGAGCGGGAACGCGCCCGGGCGGCTCCGTGAGCGAGAAAAAAAAAAGAGAAGCAGAGCTCTCGGTGTGACAGCTCAGAGCTGTCCACGTCAACACATCGAGAGAGGCGAGCACGGCACCGCGATGGACTCCACGTCTCTGGTGAGCCCCCGCGCCGGTCCACCGGGCCCGGAACCGACATTTGGACACCTGTGGGGTGGTGTGCGCGGCAGTTTGTGTTGTGTTTTCGTACTGTTTGTGTCAGCATGCGGGACATTTGTTGCATTACGGCAGTTTCGATGGAGTGAAGGAGGAGGAGGAGGAGGAGGGAGGAAGAGGAGGGGGGCTTGGCTGCAGATTGTTCATTAATGTCAAACAGGTTGTTGAATTCTTGTCTTCATTAATGTGAGCGTGTGATCCGTCATGTTGCGTGTTTGTGCACGCGCAGGCCTGATCTGAGCGCAGTGTTTTCATGCAGCGGCAGCAGCAGCCGTCAAAAAGCCAGTTTTTCCGTCCGCGCGTGTATAAATAGTACAGATCGGCTGAGCTGGCCGCGGTGCGACAACTTATCAGGGTGTTAAGTTAACTCCATTACAATAGACTGACTGAGACACAGCTGTGATCCACTTACACGCGCGCGCACACGCATGCATACACACATACACACACACACACACACACACGCACACTGTGAGTCCGTGCAGAGCGCAACAGGACAGAGCCAGAGCTTCAGCTCCTGCAGGATCACCTGTAGAGGCTGGATCCTCCGTGTGTGTGTGTGTGCGTGCGTGTGTATGAGTGTGTTTTCATACAAGACATTAGAGGAAGAAGTGTCTGAGTGTGTGTGTGTGTGTGTCGGTGGAGCAGGTTTGTGTGTGTGTGTGTGTTTAAATATCCAGCTTGTGTTGAGCATATGTGCACAGATCGTTGACGTGTTGAGCAGAGTAGGTGCCACGTCCACCGTTCTCTCTCTCTCTCTCTCTCTCTCTCTCTCTCTCTCTCTCTCTCTCTCTCTCTCTCTCTCTCTCTCTCTCTCTCTCTCTCTCTCTCTCTCTCGGCTCATTCTCTTGTTTATTTAAGTTAATGGAAAGTTACAGAGTTCATTTATTCAACTTAAGTCTTTCCAATAATTTAAAGGGAACACATATATACATATATAAATATATTATAAAAACCAGGGCTTAAATTAAAGGGACAGAAACTTTCACATTGCTCTGACTGCTTCAGCCTGCAGCCCTGAAACTGGTTTGAATGGCTGCAGAGCACCTTTGGGAGCAAAGTGTGCATCCCTTTAGAGTTCTTGTTCTTGTCACTGACAGGCTCAGATTATTCTGAGTGTCTAAATATTACAGAGAGGATTCTATCAGAAATATGCATTTAACTCTCTGAAAAGCCACCAGACTCCAGTGAACAGGGAGGAGTTTTGCTTCACAGGACTTGGGAGTTGCTGGTCTACCACCTGATCTGTACTGGGTTGAAGTTGAGATCAGGATTTTATGGGTCTGGTTCTTATTTATTCTCATTCAGTTGTTTTGAAAAAACTAACAAATACAGTTAGAACAAAAGTTAGGCTGCCTTTATTGTGCAGAAATTAGGGCCCTAAAAAAGTGGACTGCTGGCTGTGACAAGGAACTCCCTTCATTTATAAAAATAAACGTCTGAATGAACAAATTTCTCAAAGTGACGGATCAACAAACCATCTGTTCTTTACTTCAGTAAAGACAACATCTTGTTGTAAAGACAACAAGATGTAACTACAGTAGCTGATGTAGCTAATGTAGCTACAGTAGTTACTGTAGCTACATTAGCTACATTAGCTACATTAGCTACAGTAGCTACATCAGCTACTGTAGTTACATTAGCTACAGTAGCTACATTACATTACACTGTAGCTACAGTAACTGATGCAGCTACTGTAGCTACATTAGCTACAGTAGCTGATGTAGCTACTGTAGCTACAGTAGCTGATGTAGCTACTGTAGCTACATTAGCTACAGTAGCTGCATCAGCTACTGTAGCTACAGTAGTTACTGTAGCTACATCAGCTACATCAGCTACTGTAGCTAATGTAGCTACAGTAGCTACATAAGCTGCAGTAGCTGCATCAGCTACTGTAGCTACAGTAGTTACTGTAGCTACATCAGCTACATCAGCTACTGTAGCTAATGTAGCTACAGTAGCTACATAAGCTACAGTAGCTACATCAGCTACTGTAGTCACATTAGCTACAGTAGCTGCATTAGCTACATCAGCTACTGTAGTTACATTAGCTACAGTAGCTACTGTAGTCACATTAGCTACAGTAGCTGCATTAGCTACATCAGCTACTGTAGTTACATTAGCTACAGTAGCTACTGTAGTCACATTAGCTACAGTAGCTACATTAGCTACAGTAGCTACAGTAGCTAACTGTGTCACGATAAATTCAGAGCATTTTCTAAAATTCATGCAGCTTTGAAGTGAATCTTTCCTTCCATGCATGAAGTGTCTTCGCCACGTGTGTTGCGTCTCTTTTAGCGAACCCAAGCCAAACTTTTGATCCACCATGATGGTCTTCTCACATCTTTGTTGAGGTTTGTTTACATCACAAATGAGGTTCGGTTGGCACGGCAGGTCCTGCCAGATAGGAACATTTGTTGTTAACTCTCACTTCTGAAAGGTTTGTGTTGGAAACTGAAAAACAAAACCGAAATTCACGGCACTTCTAATTTGAGCCGTGACTCAAAGTTGGAGCCAGTTTTTGGTACCTGAACCATCTGGTCTGGTTCTTTTCTTTCTGTTATGATTGGCTGTTAGACTTTCTTTAGCAACATCTGGGTTAACCCTTTAAACCACCAAACACATGTAAAGACACAACAAACTGAGCTGATAGTGGCAGAGGTAGATCAGCAACTCCTGTGTCCTTTGAGAGGTTAAATTTCTCTCTTTGTCAGTGGAGTCTGGTGACGTTAGAGAGATGAATATAACACCTGTTTCTGAATATAAAACCTGTTTTTTTTGGCAACATTTTTCTTCCAGATCTGCTGCATATAAATGTCTTTTTTGCACGTTACATAGCGTGCGTGAGTTTTGCATTTCTTTAGTTTTACTGCTGTAAATTCTTGCTTTGATTTCTTCTTGCAGCAAAGCTTCCTCACAGGCTCTTTTTTTAAGAAGATTACATTTTAATTATCTGCTTCAGTTTGGCAAAGAGATTCAGCCTGAAAGTCTTTTTTCGCATCATGTTGTTTTCTTTCATTGAGGGTTTGACAAACTGAACAAATACTGCTCTCAGCTGCTGCCAATGATTCTTCTTCTTCTTCTTTTTGTTTTTTTTTTCTTACAGCATCAGCTTAAAGTTCTTGAAATGTCTTATTGTGTCTATGATGTGGAAAAATTCAAAAGTGAATTAAAAATAACGATCCAGACAGGACAGCCAAATCCAGACTGCTGTAAGCTTTGATGTTGTTTTATTGTGTAATGTCTCCAGACGTCTAAATCTGTCTTCTGGTTTCGTCCGTGACCGACTCACGAACACCACGGAAAATCATTGTGTTCGACTTTTAGGTCCAGACTTGCAGTCAGACGATGACGCCTTCCTGCTTTGTGTTCAGGCTTTGAGGCGAAGTCTGTTTTACCCCTGACTTTAAATTCTGTCCTCCTCTTAGTTTTACTCCAGCAGAACATGATGAAGCAGTGAGCCGGTCCTTCTCCTCTTATCGTCTGACCTTTATGGTTTGCTGTCACACTTATGAAGCTGTTTATCTCTGGCAGCCTCAGCGATGAGGTGTGTTCAAGATCATCCGTCATGTTGTGTTCAGAGCGGCTCCCCGAGGACAGGGCAGGACTGAGGACAGGAGCCGGTTACACCAGCTGTGTGCAGGGTCAGATTTAGTCCAGTTTTGTTGTTGAGTAGGACGTGGATTTAACCGCTGAGGCCTCTGTCTATGAAGCAGAGTGTGCACAAAGTTCCAGACGCTCAGTTTGAGACGTGCATTAGATGCATTCATGCATGAGTTTAACAGCCAGAGGTTTTGAAACGATGCGTTATTTCACAACCACGGATGATAACATTGATCTGCAGGTTCACACCCACCATGATCCTGATGCACGTCTTCAGCCTAAGCAATCAACTCCTGACTTTAACTTCCCTGCAGGACTTCATCTGATTTATTTCAACAACAACATTAACACAAGAATTGCAGGTGACCCCACCCACCCATCCCACAGTCTCTTTAACCTGTTGCTGCCGTTGGGAAGGAGGAGACTGCAGAGTCTCCGGGCCAAAACCAGCAGGCTCAAAGACAGTTTTTTCCACCAGGCAGTCAGGACTCTTAATTCCCTCCCTGTTCTGCCCCCACTCCCCCCCACTGGCCCCCACCATCGACTCTGGGCCACAGACTCTGCCCATGCACATCCTATCTCAGGACTGCACACTTTACACATGCTTATTTGCACTATTTGCATTATTTGCATTATTTCTAATACCTCATGTCTGTTCATTTCACTTTGTCCAGCTAAAATTTGCACTACTGCTTACCTCAGGTCTGTTTATTCTGTTTATTCTGTTATACTGTTTATATTGTTAATTGTAGTATTTAAGGTAGTCTTTATTTAAGGTAGTCTTTATTTTTAAGGTGGTCTTATTTAGCTTAGTTATTGTAACTTTTTTTATTACCCTGCAGCACCGTGGGTCCGAGAGGACTGACATTTCATTTATGCTGTGTGTCGAGCATGTATAGCATATTTGACAATAAAGTTGACTTTGACTTTGACTTGACTTTAACAACCTTAAAATTTTCTGAAGCTCTGCACTGCAAAAAAAAACGGAGTCAAAGCAAGTGTTCTTATCTTAGTTATCTTAGTTCTTACTTAGAAAAATGTCTTTTTAGAGTCAACATGAGCCAAATTCACCTGAACAAGTCCAGAAAAATCTTATTTCAAGTTATTTAAAGACAAAAAAATCTGCCAGTGGGATAAAAAAGGAGTTTCTTGTTTTGAGACATTTTCTCTTCTCCTATTGGAAGATTTTTTTTTATTTATACAAACAATTCAGATTCATTTTTGTCATAAATATCTTAAAATAAAAAAAAAGTTTCTGGACTTATCAGTTGAATGTGGCTCATATTAAATCTAAAAATACTTTTTTTTTTTTTTTTTTTTTTTTTTTTTTTTTTTTTTTACTAAAAATAAGACAAAAACACTTTCCAGATGTCCGTTTTTACAGTGTGTGAACCAGCTGTGTGATCTAAAGCCGAGCTGGATGTTTGAAGTTCCTGGTCTAAGTTCTGTGATACACTCTGACTGTGAATCTATGCTAGTCAGTGCATAACAGAACTTTGTCTCGGGTCTGAAGATCTTCTCAGGGACGACTGGATGAAGGAGGAGGAGGACACGGCTGGATCGTAAACACAGAGAAATAACTCAAACAGAAGGAGACGTCTTTACACAGCAGACTGGTTCTGATGTGGATCAGCTTTTATCTGGTTCATGAACGTGGATGAGACTCACTCCCAGGTGTTGAAGGAACTGTTTTGGCTTTAAGTCTTAGACGCTATCTCCTTTTTTTTTTTGCTGCAGGAACCTTCACTCTACACGGTGAAAGCTGTTTTCATTTTGGACAATGACGGCAACAGACTCCTGTCGAAGGTAAAAATCGAGTGAGGCTGTTTCCTGGAAATATGCACGTGAGGGTAACTTCTTCACACTGGATCTTTAATCTGATCCTGTTTTGTTTCAGTACTACGACCCTGAGCTCTACCCGTCCATGAAGGAGCAGAAAAACTTTGAGAGGAACATTTTCAACAAGACGCACAAAGCAGACAGTGAGTCGCCCTCCGTTTCTGTCCTCCTGGATGTTTCCCTCTCTTTATTTTGTTTGGTGCTCTCGTGTCCTCTCGCTCAGGTGATAACAGCCCGAAGCGTTCGTCACACTTCAGGTTAACACAGATTATTTAGTCGGAGTGAGCGCTGACAGCCGGATGATTTAAAGTTACATTTATCCGTCTCTTCGCTGAGACATGAAGGACTTTTCTCTTTTTGCTGTTCAACGCTGAGATTTTCCACACAGCTGACACCTGAGTCCTTATCACCCCTCTGTGCACTCCTCCTTTTGTTCCTAACTCCTCCTGCATTCCTCCTTTGTCCTCCTTTTTCTTCTTCCCTGTCATCCAATCTCCCCTCTCCTCCCTCCCTCCCTCCCCCCCTTAAAGTATCTCTTTTTTCTCACCCTTCCTCCCTCCTTTTATCCTCATTCTGCCTCCTCGACTTCTTTTTTTTCCCTTCCTTCTTTTCATACTTCCTCATCCCTCTCTCCGTCTCTCCCTGCAGATGAGATTGCGTTCCTGGAGGGGATGACCATCGTCTATAAGAGCAGTATAGATCTCTTCTTCTACGTGGTGGGAAGCGCTCAGGAGAACGAGGTCAGGACATAAACTCAAACAAGGGCTGAGGCCCTGTCTTATATCACTCCCTCACTCTCTCTCCCAGTTTCTGACTCTGTTCGCTCTCCTGTCCTCGACAAATAAAAGCCCCAATAACACAATTTTTAAAAAATCCCAAAACATTAGATCTTTGTCCAGAGGGGGCGCCAAAAACATGAATCATTATTGTCATCATCAATCATAAGAGTCTGTTTTCATCTTCTTGAAAAGCTTCCACCGTCATCCTGAAGTTGCTCCTCTGTTCTCCTCTCCAGCTGATGCTGATGTCCGTCCTGAACTGCATGTTTGAGTCGCTCAGTCAGATCCTCAGGTACGTCCGCTGAGCCGCATGTTTACAGCATGTCACACTTTAAGGTCTGCGTCCTTCAGTCCGGTTCAGCTGCAAACAGCTCTGTTAAAACGCGTCTTTTTAAAGTGATTCATTCAGGTCTGGGTGTTTGTTTATTTATTTTATAGATTTGTTGCACAACAATTTTGTGTCTCTGCAGAAATTACGACAGAAATGGTTGTAAAAATGTTTTTCCCATTGTTAATTTATTTTTTGTATGCATAAGACAAACACAAAACAAATTACACAGAAAACAGTCAACAAGCATAAGTAACAACAACATAAGACCTTGACAAAAAAATAAATAAATAAATAAAAAACAGGATAAATGAAAAGTAAATACATAAATAGTGAATAACTAAATAAATGAACAAAGGAGAAAGAAAGAGAGATGTGAAAATGTTTTTTATTTTAAAATTTATTAAAAAGTTGAAATTCTTACAAGAATAATAAACTAAAAAATAAAAGGTTCAGTTTTTATTGACATGAAATAAGAACAGATCTGTCTCACTGTTCAGATCCACGTTCCCCAAAAAACATCATGAAATGTTCTCTTCCTGCATGTAGCACACACATCCACAACACACACACACACACACACACACACCAAGCTGCTCAGGGACATAATGAGTCATTCTGATCAATTTGCTGTAAAATAAAACGGCAGTGTGCTTTTTTTTTTTTTTTGTCCTGACGGGAGAAAATCAGAATTTAACCTGAAGAATAAAATCTGACGAACGCAGCGGCAGAATAAAGACGACTCGTCTTCATTTCGAGGTTTTGGCAGAGCACAAAGATTAGTTTGTAAAGCTGACGTGTGTTTCTGTGTGTTTCTGTGTGTGTGTGTGTGTGTGTGTGTGTCACTTTTGACTGGAACATTACAAGCCAGACAGCGCCTGATGCGGTTGCCATGGGAACAGATGCAGTAGTATTGCAGAGTGTGAGCGATGGAGACACAGAGACATTATCACACAGTTTGAGGAGATTATCGGCTTTTTAACTTTCACCAAAATATGTAAATGTTCAGAACGGAGCGTTTGATTCAGAACGAGTCGAACAGGCTCCTTTTGCAGGAGTCACTGTGCTCTCAGGTTAATAATCCAGTCTTAAACCTGCAGATTATTTTTAAAAGGTGTCATAAATTTGTGGCTAACTGTTGGGTTTTGTTTTTTTCTGCAGGAAAAACGTGGAGCGGAGGTGTTTGCTGGACAACATGGAGGGAGTGTTTCTGGTTGTGGATGAAATCATCGATGGAGGGTAAGAGAGAGATGAACATAAACGCCTGATAGAAGTTAAAAACAGCTGACGGAGTGATGCAAAGAGAAAACTAGCTTCAGTTTTTTTCAGTTTCCCTTTGAATCCTGTTTGAGTACTCGCTCCTGATTGGCTGCTTCCTTCTGTTCCCAGTGTGATTCTGGAGAGTGACCCCCAGCAGGTCCTACAGAAGGTCAACTACAGAGTAAGTAGATTCAGTCAATCCAGACTCCACACATTAAAGATGAATTGATTGAATCAGTAGAAAGTCAAAGCAGCAGTTTGGCCTGGTAGCCTTTCTCCTCGTCTGCTTCCTGCCTCCTTTGACCTGCTTCACCTTTCCTTCTCTCCTTCTCTCCTTCTCTCCTCTGATTGGTGTCAGCTAATGTCAGAGCCAGCCTATGGCTTCGTCCTGTTTGATTACATCACCGGTAACCTAGAGGGACAAACAGACAGGAGCCAGCTGCTGTAGACAGACAGACAGAGGGTGAGAGAGAGAGAGGACGAGAGAGGGAGGGCGAGAGAGTGAATGGATGAAGGAGGGATGAGTGAGGAAGATGAGGTACATGCATGGTGAGAAGGCACGCTGACTAACAGAGCAGTCTGAGGAACAGACGGGGTTTTACTCCTCGTATCTTTGGACCAGCTGGTGGCGCTCTCCTGCTGTCTGCTCTCTGACTCACAGTGGATCCATGTTTCACACAAAGAGGAAAAGTCTTAACAGAGTCGACTCAATCAGACTGCTGTAGAGTCGCCCCCTGCTGGACAGTTTTAATCTCTAACATGCTTTGAGTGTCACCGACTCACCGTGTGGATCTTTTCTGCAGCTCTAACTCTGTTCACGCTGCTCTGAGTGTGTTTTCAGTGTTTTGCGTCACTCTCTCATTTTTTTCTTGTAAATTCGACGTCTTGATTTTTGTTTTACAGGCGGATGAAAACCCATTATCTGAACAGAGCGTGGCCCAGGTAACACACACACACACACACACACACACATACATGTTAACAGTAACCGTGCGGAAGCTGTCAGTCCTGTTTCTGATGGTTTGTTCCTGTGGAGGCATCAGTTTTAATCTGAACTCAGGAGCTTTAAATGTGACGAACACTGAGCATCAATAATCCATCCAGATTTCACACATTTAAATAAGAGCTCTAGAAACACACCTGCTTCAACTGCTGCATGTTTACTTCTGTTCTCACTGACATCAGAATCTCAGCGCTGCTTCTCTGTCAGCTTCCGGTGTGACGGATCCTGTTACACTGCATGAAACGCAGAAACACGTCAGCCTGTCTGCAGAAAACTGAAACAACGATCAGCTTCAGTTTGACGTCTGTCTCCAAGTCCACTGGTCTGCATGTTCTCTATGATGCATGCTAAGCTAGCAGCTAGCTTGGCTTCCTGTCCACCAGTTGGCACTAACAGACATTAGCTGAGGCTGTAAATGAAGGACAGGTGTTGACCTGTCACTGATCAGATGGTTCCTTTTTTTTCTGATGTGATTTTCTAAACCTGTGTTTCTCTCTGCTCGTGTACTCACACTCTAAGCTTCTCTCTCTCTCTCTCTCTCTCTCTCTGTTGCTTTAACCCTGACAGCACATAACAGGGAAACTGGCTCTGACCACTAACGTAAGTCTCTACTAACCACACCGCGCTCATTACTGCACACTGATGACATTTAAGAGTCAATAAATTAAATTAACAACGCCCAACCAGATTTAGAATCCCTGGTTTCAATATAGAATAGAATAGAATAGAATAGAATAGAATAGAATAGAATAGATTTTATTATCTCTCATTAATTTTAGAGCAAAAAAACAGCAAACAAACAAATTTATTGTTAAGAAAAAGCAATTGAAAGGTGCAGTACTGCAAAATAGAACAAATAATACTAAATGCATCACTTCAGTTTGTTCTTTTTGAAATAAGTGTATTAAAACATGAGCAGAAATGACTGCGTTTTCAGGATGCAAAACTATCTAATGAATACGCCTGAGCTCCGTGCGCCCCCTGCTGTTAAAAAGAAAAACACACTCTCACTGTTCAGATAAAGTTTTAAAAGAAAACAGGATAAAAAGGATTTAAGTTTAAATAAATAAATAAATAAATAAATAAATAAATATGTGACATGGAAAATGAAACTGACTGAGCCAAATGCCTACTTTTTTTTTATTGCTATAAATTAAATGTGTTGGGGGTGCAGATGGCCTTGGTCGTGCCCCATGAAGTTCACCCTCAAAGCGGGTGGACCAGGTTTGAATCCAGCCTGTGGTCATCCACTGCTCTCACCAGGCATAAACAGAAACAGTTAAAAAAAAAAAAAGAAAGTGTTTCTCCTCCATGTCAGTAATGTGTGAAGAGTTGCTGTCAACAGGTGAAAGATGTGACCGCTCATATCTCTGTGGTAACATCATGTGCTCAGTCTGACATCTAGTGGCTCAGTAACAGAACTGCAATAAGAAACTGAGCAGGACTCAATCAAACCAACTTTACACTGAATTCATCTTTCTTCTCATCTTCTCCATGATGTCCAGGTTCTACAGACGGCCAAGGAGCAGATCAAATGGTCCATACTGAAATGACTCAAACCAAAAACACGCAGGATTTTTCTTGTGTTGTCTCTCAACTTTGTTTTTTTTTTTTTTTTAATTTCAACAAACTAAAGGGAAAGACTTCACAGTTCAACTTTTACTCTCTGTGTGATGGTGTTTTGTTACGCTGTGTGAGACATGTTGTTAATTTATTTAGTTTGAGCGTGATGTTACTGATGTAGTGAAAAACTAAAGAGGCCAAATGACACCGGAAAACAAAAAGAAAAGTTCCAGCTGTGCAGGACGGGGACAGTTCAAAACAAACTTTCAGAAATACTGGAGCCTGATTGACCATCTGTTACTTTTATTTTGGCGGAGCAGGATCTTCCCCTTGTGTTTCCTCTATTAGCAGAATGTTTTGCAGGAATTATTTTGTTTTTGTTGTGTTTTTTTTTTTTAATTTTACATTAAAAACCTCACTATTTTACACATGGAGAATTTTCCATTAAAATAATATTTTAATAATTTATGGACAACTTTACGAGTGAGTCCTGCTATCTTTAGGTATCTGTAAGAGGAACCCAAGTAACACTAAATTAAAATAATGAACAGATTTTTTTTAAATGATTTGTGCACTGAATGTCTCAGCTTAGTGTTTTTGATTTTCTTTTGCTTTATGACACTAAAACAACTTATAAGGACAGAAATATTCATGTAAAGACTTATTTTTCCAAAACATCATGAAGGAAAACAAACTTATGCACATATAATAAATATAATAAAACCTTTAAAGTCAGAGGAAACTTAAATAATGTGAGTTTGGGAGAAAAGATTCACATATTTTGCTATTTTCCAATGTTTAAAATGAACAGGCATTACTTATTTTCTTAGGTGAAAAGATGCCAAAGATAAATAATACAAATGATTATATTGTTTACAGTTGATTGTTTTTCAAACTGACATTTATGTATCAATAACTTGGAGAAAATAAAATAAATGTATTTATCCTAAACTGAGTGTGTTTTTTAATGTCAAACTGTACCACATTTTTTAAGTTATCTTTTATAAATATATATATATATATATTTTATGTTTTTCTTTCATTTTATTCATAAAAAGTAGTTTATTTATTTATTTAGTTGTATGAAGATTCAGCTAAAATCAAAACGGACTCGATACAAAAAATAAGTCAAATCAGTAGAAAAAAAATAAATATATAAGATTAAAATACGGCTGCAGTCTGTATCTTGTACCCTTTGCGTCTCTCATCCAATCAGGATTCAGGTCTTGGTCTGTGTTTAATATTAAAGAGCTCTACAACGATGATTCGGACAGTAGGTGTGACCGGGGATGTGATTGGTGATTATTTCGTGACATCACAAAATCCCTCAGCCAATAGTTCGTTTCGCTTTATCCTCCGAGTAATGTGATTGGTTTCTGTCTCAACAGAGCAACAAGGGCTCTGCTCCTCCCACCCTCACCCGAGCAACACGGGACAGCAGATTACAGCATCCAGATTATTGTGAAACATTTATGTTGAGACTACAATCGCTAAATCATTATCAAAACAAAATTATAATATTCCCGCGTTGAAAATTGTTCCCAGAGTTTAAAGTGCGGATAAGTTGATTGTAAGATGAAACAGAAGCCGTTTGTACATATTTTACAAATAAGGGTAATAAAAACATTAGAATCTTATAAGACCGTGCTTATGATCATTTCATCTAAACGCATTAAAATGAAGAAAAATGCTTTTCATCTCTCAACAGGTGAGTGAATTCCACACGCTTCTGAAAACACTGACACGACAGAAAAAAAAAAAATAAACTTTTTTATTTCCAAATGTAAAGTGTGGTTTCTGTGTCAGGTTTCAGTAAAGTGGAAAACAGGAGAAAAAGAAAGGGAAATTTTTTCAACGGAGAGATTATTTATTAATTTTTATATACAAGTTCATTTCCCACTTTACAATGGATACATACCCCTATACTGCCCCTAGAGGAAGGTATTCGTTTTCCTTGCGTCTCACCGCCCGGCTAGCTCAGTCGGTAGAGCATGAGACTCTTAATCTCAGGGTCGTGGGTTCGAGCCCCACGTTGGGCGCACAAACTTTTGGTCGTGTTACTGTCGAAATGCTATTTTACATAAAGACGTTATCAACATCTGTTGAATGTGAGCAGTAGCCCCATTACAGTCTTTAAGAATGAACTTCACCTCTATTAGAAACCATGACGGAATGAAAAAAGGAAACAAAGGGAATTATTATGGATTTATAAAATGAGAGGCTACTAAATAAACATTTTAGAGTCTTAATGTTTGTTTTTTGTTCTTGATATTTTTCGGGCCTAAATATATACGTTCTAAATAAATCTTTTTTTTATTTTTAAAAGTTGGTTGGGTGGAAAATAACGCCATCTGCTGGAGATTACATTACCATCCACCACTTCAGGCCACATCTCCATGCATCGATTCAAAAGGGATGACTGCTCCCAACATCTGTTTGACTTCCAGGTGAGGGTTCGATGCTGAAATGTAAAGAAGTGACTAGAAGTGTGTTTTAAGGTCAACACAACCACAGCATGAAAAAGGAATTAATCTTTCTTAATTAATGACAGGTTTTTAATTACACTCACATTTCACTGACAGATCATGTGATATGTAACATAAATGAGCACTGCTGATGCAGATGGAGAAGACACAAATACAGATATTATTATAATAAAGAAATTAATATGTGAAGAATTCTTTGTATTTATTACTTGTTTGTACAGTTTCTATCTCGAAATGATGAAGATTCTTTTGGTTCGACTGAAACAGAGAGGAAGACTCCTCTGTCACCCTCTTGTGGTCAAAAGCTGTCTTTGCAACTTCAGATCATCTGCATCTTAGAATTTGAATTTCCTCTTCAGTTTTGTCTTCAGATACATAAAAATAAACCAGATTTTGCATTCCTCATCCAAAGGATTCATACACTGGAGTAAACGTTATTTTCTCTCTCTTGTTCTTTGACTTGAAGTTGGACTTAATTCAGTTTAATAGTCTCCAGATTAGCTTTTGTTAGCTTAGCACACAGACAGGAGTTAAGACTGGCTGTCAGAGGGACACTGTGTACTCTGAGACTAAGACTGATACTGAAATTTATCTGCAGAAAAAAAACTACATCTCATCCCTGGTTCTGGCTAGCCTTTATAGTGTTTTTCATCATTCGCAAAATTTTGAGAAAAAAACCTAAGGCTAACCCCTTAGGGTTTTTTTTTTTTTCAAGATTTTGACCAAAAAATAAAATGCTGAAAAAACACACTTGGGACACTCTTAGGGCTCCCATAAAGACACTCAAAGGGTTGATAAGTCCTCAGAGTAGCCTTTATAGTGTTTTTCATCATTTGCAAAATTTTGAGAAAAAAACCTAAGGCTAACCCCTTAGGGTTTTTTTTTCAAAATTTTGACCAAAAAATGAAATGCTGAAAAAACACACTGGGGACACTCTTAGGGCTCCCATAAAGACGCTCTAGGGGTTGATAAGTCCTAAGGGTAGCCTTTATAGTTTTGTTCATCATTCGCAAAATTTTGAGAAAAAACCTAAGGCTAACTAACCCCTTAGGGTTTTTTTTTCAAAATTTTGACCAAAAAATGAAATGCTGATTAAACACACTGGGGACACTCTTAGGGCTCCCATAGAGACGCTCTAGGGGTTGATAAGTCCTCAGGTTAGCCTTTATAGTGTTTTTCATCATTCGCAAAATTTTGAGAAAAACCTAAGGCTAACCCCTTAGGGTTTTTTTTTCAAAATTTTGACCAAAAAAATGAAATGCTGAAAAAACACACTTGGGACACTCTTAGGGCTCCCATAAAGACACTCAAAGGGTTGATAAGTCCTTAGAGTAGCCTTTATAGTGTTTTTCATCATTCACAAAATTTTGAGAAAAACCTAAGGCTAACCCCTTAGGGTTTTTTTTTCAAAATTTTGACCAAAAAATGAAATGCTGAAAAAACACACTTGGGACACTCTTAGGGCTCCCATAAAGACGCTCTAGGGGTTGATAAGTACTCAGGGTAGCCTTTTTAGTGTTTTTCATCATTCACAAAATTTTGAGAAAAACCTAAGGCTAACCCCTTAGGGTTTTTTTTTCAAAATTTTGACCAAAAAATGAAATGCCTAAAAAACACACTGGGGACACTCTTAGGGCTCCCATAGAGACGCTCTAGGGGTTGATAAGTCCTCAGAGTAGCCTTTATAGTGTTTTTCATCATTCGCAAAACTTTGAGAAGAAACCTAAGGCTAACCCCTTAGGGTTTTTTTTTTTCAAGATTTTGACCAAAAAATGAAATGCTGAAAAAACATACTGGGGACACTCTTAGGGCTCCCATAAAGACGTTCTAGGGGTTGATAAGTCCTCAGGTTAGCCTTTATAGTGTTTTTCATCATTCGCAAAATTTTGAGAAAAACCTAAGGCTAACCCCTTAGGGTTTTTTTTTCAAAATTTTGACCAAAAAATGAAATGCTGAAAAAACACACTTGGGACACTCTTAGGGCTCCCATAAAGACGTTTTAGGGGTTGATAAGTCCTCAGGTTAGCCTTTATAGTGTTTTTCATCATTCGCAAAATTTTGAGAAAAACCTAAGGCTAACCCCTTAGGGTTTTTTTTTCAAAATTTTGACCAAAAAATGAAATGCTGAAAAAACACACTTGGGACACTCTTAGGGCTCCCATAAAGACACTCAAAGGGTTGATAAGTCCTTAGAGTAGCCTTTATAGTGTTTTTCATCATTCACAAAATTTTGAGAAAAACCTAAGGCTAACCCCTTAGGGTTTTTTTTTTCAAAATTTTGACCAAAAGATGAAATGCCTAAAAAACACACTGGGGACACTCTTAGGGCTCCCATAAAGAAACTCCAAGGGTTAATAAGTCCTCAGGGTAGCCTTTATAGTGTTTTTCATCATTCGCAAAATTATGAGAAAAAACCTAAGGCTAACCCCTTAGGGGTTTTTTTCAAAATTTTGACCAAAAAATGAAATGCTGAAAAAACATACTGGGGACACTCTTAGGGCTCCCATAAAGACGTTCTAGGGGTTGATGTCCTCAGAGTAGCCTTTATAGTGTTTTTCATCATTCACAAAATTTTGAGAAAAAACCTAAGGCTAACCCCTTAGGGGTTTTTTTTCAAAATTTTGACCAAAAAATGAAATGCTGAAAAAACATACTGGGGACACTCTTAGGGCTCCCATAAAGACGTTCTAGGGGTTGATAAGTCCTAAGGTTAGCCTTTATAGTGTTTTTCATCATTCGCAAAATTTTGAGAAAAAAACCTAAGGCTAACCCCTTAGGGTTTTTTTTTCAAAATTTTGACCAAAAAATGAAATGCTGAAAAAACACACTTGGGACACTCTTAGGGCTCCCATAAAGAAACTCCAAGGGTTGATAAGTCCTTAGAGTAGCCTTTATAGTGTTTTTCATCATTCACAAAATTTTGAGAAAAAAACCTAAGGCTAACCCCTTAGGGTTTTTTTTTTCATAATTTTGACCAAAAAATGAAATGCTGATTAAACACACTGGGGAAACTCTTAGGGCTCCCATAAAGACGCTCTAGGGGTTGATAAGTCCTCAGAGTAGCCTTTATAGTGTTTTTCATCATTCGCAAAATTTTGAGAAAAAAACCTAAGGCTAACCCCTTAGGGTTTTTTTTTTCAAAATTTTGACCAAAAAATGAAATGCTGAAAAAACACACTTGGGACACTCTTAGGGCTCCCATAAAGAAACTCCAAGGGTTGATAAGTCCTCAGAGTAGCCTTTATAGTGTTTTTCATCATTCGCAAAATTTTGAGAAAAAAACCTAAGGCTAACCCCTTAGGGTTTTTTTTTTCAAAATTTTGACCAAAAAATGAAATGCTGATTAAACACACTGGGGAAACTCTTAGGGCTCCCATAAAGACGCTCTAGGGGTTGATAAGTACTCAGGGTAGCCTTTATAGTGTTTTTCATCATTTTTATAAATGTAAGTCTAACCCCTTGTGTTTTTTTCAAAAGCAAAATGCTGAAAGAAACATACTCAAGACACTCTTAGGGCTCCCATACCGACACCCTGGGGTTTGATAAGTCTTTTGGGTAGCCCTTTTAGTTTCTTAAATATTCTTTAAAATTTTGAAAAAACCTAAGTATAATCCCTTACGGGGGGGGGGGGGGGGGTTTATATTGTTTTTCAACACTCTGAAAAAAAATTGATAAACCTAAGGCTAACCCCTGATGTTTTTTTCAAAATTTTGAAAAAAAGCAAAATGCTGAAAAAATAGTTTGAACACAAGTATCTGAACATCTTGAGTAAAGAAAATAGAAAATAGAAAAATGGCACATCAGGAAGACATCACTTCTTTGCCTGAAATATAAATCAAACCTTTGCCTGTTTTTAACGCTGCACCCGTTTATATAAAGCACCAGCAGGGCTGCACTCACACCATTGGCTGAGAGGATTATCACACGGCGTCTGATTGGCCAGGACTGTGACAGTGACTGATGGGGAGACTGATGATTTGGTAATTAAGATGTGATGTCACTGCATGTGGGTTTGGCAAGAGGTTGGGAGAGAGAGGCAGAGAAAAAGAGAGGAGAGAGAGAAGGTGGGCGGGGTTAAAGTGATAAAGAGACATAGATCTTCAATATATTCGATGCATGAGAGAGAGAGAGGGAGAGAGAGAGAGAGAGAGAGAGAGAGAGAGAGAGAGAGAGAGAGAGAGAGGCTCTATTACCCCCCTGCAGTATAAATACAGAGGTTGTGGTACAGATGTTTCGCTCTCTGCTGTTTGTTTGACTTTAGATGAAAAATTTCCGTAAAAAGCTGCAAAAACATTTCTGCAGACTAAAATCTGCACAATAAGAGTCTCAATAGTTCCCTGTCAGCCCTGAAATAATTCTATCTGAAGCTATAAAGTAAAACTGGTTTTGCTGGATGTAAAATCTGTCTGACGGCTTCACGGCTGAAATATTTTGTCTTTCATGCTGATTTTTTCCCTGTATTTGTGTCCAGAGCCTCTGCTCTGAGCCCTCTCTGTGATTCTGTGACTTAAACTTATCATTTCAGGGTCTCCATGAGGTGTTTTTGTTTTGTTTTGTTTCCATTCAGCCCGTTTCTCAGAGCCAGGAGTTCTGTCTGCAAAGCGTCACCTTTAATGAGAAGCAGTAACGTAATGATGTTGTTTCTCTGCTGCAGGCTCCAGCTGGACGTCTGCATGTAAAAATTAATTAGCACCTTCAAAACGCCAAACAGAAGAGACAGCCAACAACAGACGGCAGACATGGGCTGCAGAAACCCCCAGAGAGGCCCTGAGACCCCCAAGAATCTGAAACCTCAACTACAGAGAGCTTCTAAAGAACTCTGATGTCCTTATGGTCAGTATTTCCACTAAACCGTGCGAAAAAAAAATCCTTTAAATTTCTGAAACCTCACAGAAAGTTTGCATCTGTTTCTCACACGTCAGCTTCATGAGAACACAGATGGAGTCAGTTCTCATGTGGAGTTTCTTCCCCACTTACACTCAAAAAAATTTGATCATTTTTTAACTTGAACTTTTCAAAAAATTTCAGGATCCCTTAAAGTTGCCTGTTCACACATGTGCCTCACAGCACTAAATCTTTCCTGTCCAACGGGAGGTAAATCCAAAGAGGCTGGACGTGACATCAAATCACTTCAGCTCATCCTGACTTCCTGTGGGAATTTCAGGGCTGAATATTTTGACCGTTTTCTTTCACACATGCTGCTCAACCACAAAGTTTCCAGGGTTTTTTTTGTTCCACATATTGTGATGTTCACTTTAAAGCGACAGAAACAGAATCAAAATCAAAGAACGTGGGAGAAAAGTCTGAACCATCGGCTGCTCAGAGAACAGATCCTGCACAGACTGGAGCGAACCAACGAGCCGAGACGTGGCCGAACACCTTCATCCCTCACGCTGCAAAGAAAGAGAAACAGCACAGCCGTCATACTGCAGGGTGTGTGTGTGTGTGTGTGTGTGTATGTGTGTGTGTGTTTCTTATTCAAATAAATACAAACTGAGTGAATATAAAACAGGTCTGCTGCAGACTGAAGGCCTCTTGTGCAGAAATCATCTGTTTTCTTCGAGATGAATCGCTCCTGTCAAAATCAAACTGTCTGATCTGCACACATCACTGCACGGCTTCAAATAGAAGGAACAATATTTAACATCTTTTTTATGGGTTTATGAGAAAGTTTCAGATCAAATCAGGCTTTGAACTTTCTTTAAATAATGTCTAAATTTACCCAGATCTCAGAGAGTCATTCCACCTTCATGTGAGAGCTCTGTGAAATAGTCATAATTCTTCTGAACCTCCAGAACATTACAGACCCACGAGACAGAAAATAGGTCACACACACACTCACTCACACACACTCACTCACACACATAATAAATGATGCTCCAGCCTGAAAAAACAAACGGGCTCCGTGCAGGATCTCAGAGCTCTGATTGGAGAAACACAAAACCAGCCCAACAGAAAAACACGCTGCCGCAATTAGCTCCAGAAAAGCCATTCATCGAGAGAGAAGGTAAACATGTGGAGACAAGCCGGAGAAATAACCAGGAGAGAGAGAGAGGGGGTTAGATGGGGGGGGGGGGGGGGGGGGGGGGTACGTGACTTTTTCTATTTAAAGAAAAGTTTGGAGTAAAAAGCCTCAGAGGAGTCAGACGACACGTCTTCAGTTTTATCTTTTCAAGCAGAGAAAAACAGTTCAGGTCTTCAAGGTGGTGACCTGGTCCCCAGATCTAAGTCCAGTCCAGCATCTGTAGGACATGCAGGAAAAACTGACCCTGATCCATGAAGGATCCTGGACTGAGAGGATCTGCTGCAGGCCTCTTGGTGCCACATTCTACAGCACAGCTTCAGGTTTAGAGGACTTCAAGTCTCATCAGATCAGAACCGTCTGGTTCCTGATCTGAGAGGAGAGGAGCTCTGTGTGTGTGTGTGTGTGTGTGTGTGTGTGTGTGTGTGTGTGTGTGTGTGTGTGTGTGTGTGTTTGGGTCATTAACACTGCTGCATATTTATGCACTTCTACATTTGAACCACCAGGGGATGCAAAAAGACAGTTTAAGCCAAAAACAACACTTCCTGTTTACCGTCAGATTTACTTCGTCATTAACATGAACAGTAAGAACACAAACACACAAACATGCACATTGTTTACTTCTGTATTTAGTTAAATCTCATAGTTGTTGGTAAAGAGTTTTTTACTCTAATTACGTCATGTGAAACATTTTATAAAACTCTAGTTTGTAAAAGTTCAAACTTCAGTCCTAAAGGCTGCAAAGTATCACATTTAACCCTCAAGGTGCTAAAAACGTACACACACTGAACTCTTTAAAACATGTTTTTTAAGCTGTGTTCATAGTTAGCAAAGTTAATAGTTAAGAAAAAAGAAGATTTCATTTCTTTTACTTTAAAGTTTTTTATTATTATTATTATTGTTATTTTTTTTTTTTTTAAGTTTTTTTTTTATGTGTCTTTAATTCTCCTTCATATTTTATTCCACACACATATAATACATTAAATAAAACAGAAATTTGTTGCTGTATCTGGAAAATAAAATAAAAAACTGCTTGTGAAAAATGATTGACAGCAGCAGATTTGTGCAGTTCTGTGAATTTGTACATTAAATGAATTCACTTCTGCTTCTTTGTCCGTGCTCTGACTCTGTGTGTGTTCATGCAGCATGAAGCATGTCTGCTGTTGTTCCTCCAAAGCAGAGCTCACCTGTACCCTGAACGTGTCCAGGTGTTCAGACTGTGTCAGAAAAGGACGCCTGTACTTCCTAAAGTTCCTGCTCTCTCACTGTCCGAGCTGTGCTTCGTAACACACGGCCTTATTTACAGAACCACAAAGACCAGCATGCATTGCACCCTCTGGATGTTGATGAGGGAGTAAAACTGGACGATGAGCACGAGTGAACTGATGAAATTCATCACTGCACTGTTGTTGCAGCGTTGCTGCTTTGTGTCATGACAACAGAGGAGCCTCCAGAAGCTTTGATCAGATGGTGACACACACACACACACACACACACACACACACACACACACACACACACACACACATTATTGAATGGCTGTCCGTTCTGCTTGTCTGAAATGACCAAAGGATGTAGAACAAAGAGGGAGTGACGGGCCGCTCTGATTGGCCATGGCAGACTTTGATTGACAGCTGATGGCAGCTGGGTTGAGTGTGTGGGAGCCTGTCTGCTATTGATGTGTGTGTTTGTATGTGTGTGTGTGTGTTTATGTTAAAACAAAGAGTGTCAAACCCTCAGAATGAAGCTGAAACAGGCGAATGAAACACTTTCTACACAGACCGACTTTCTAAAGGTAACAATTCAAAGTGAAACTGTTCATTTCTTCAGCTACAACAACCTGAAACTGAAGAGTCGTTTATCGCAGGGTGAAGAGGGAAAGATGTGAAAACTTTAATTCTTCACTTCTGCAGTATAAGTTTGTTTTTTTCCAGCACATGAACAATAAACTCAACCTGTTGATGTGATTTAGGATCAGATTAGCTGAAAAGACAGTGATGGTGATGATGAAGGTGATGAAGGTGATGAAGATGGTAATAACTTCACTTTCACAGACGTACAGAGGATAAATTATAAACATGGTCTGAAACATGAGAATATTATAAACTCAGCACAAAGACACACAAAGAGAAACTTTATCTGCTTCACATGATGATGATGATGATGATGATGATGATGATGATGATGATGATGATGATGATGATGGTGGTGGTAGTAGTTATGGACACTTTGATTGACAGCTCTGTGCAGATGTGTATGAGACAGATTGATTGAGTCCTGCCGTGTGTGTGTGTGTGTGTGTGTGTGTGTGTGTGTGTGTGTGTGTGTGTGTGTGTGTGTGTGTGTAATTTATGCACAAAATAAAGTTAATTGCAACCACTTGTTAAAGACTGAGGTCTGCATCTCCTCTACGTCTTACTACACACACACACACACACACACACACACACACACACACTCAACAGCATGTTCAAGCTAATCATGAGCCAGTCTTCATTTATAATCAATCTCCAACACAGACAGGAGCTGTAAATAAACAGACCTGTGTGTGTGCATGTGTGTGCAAGTGTGTGTGTGTGTGTGTGTGTGTGTGTGTGTGTGTGTGTGTGTGTGTGTGTGTGTGTGTGTGTTTTACGTGGAATGAGAAGCAGGAAAGTAGTCCTGGCATCTATCAATCACTCTTACTGTGTGGTGATCCCCATGCAGGGATTTTCCTCCTAAATCTGTTAGTGTGTGTGTGTGTGTGTATGTGTGTGTGTGTGTGTGTGTGTGTGTGTGTGTGTGTGTGTGTATCAACCCCTCTGATTGGCTATAATGTTTAACACATGTCTGTATTGAAGCAATTTTCCCTTTTCACTCACAGCCGTCACTTTCATGAAGTTTAAATCAGCACAAACTGAAAAAAAGAATTAATGAATTTTACCATCAAATATTTTATTTCAAAACTTTTTTGAATTTTTTTTAAATAAATAAATAAATATTTATAGTAAAATAAAATAGAAATTAAGAGTTTGGCTTTTTTGAAAGACATTTTTATTTGTTTTATTTTATTATTTATTTTTGCTTTATTATTATTATTATTTTAATTTGCACATTTATACGTTTTCATGTCAGTTTTGAGTCTCCTGCAACTTTTTCCTGAAATAGTTCAAGGACGGATTTAAACCTGCTGAACTATTTGAGTCTGAATGTTTTTAAATGAACTGAAAGGCTGAAATCCAGCTGCTTCCACTGATCAATCTGATATTTTTTTATATCTACGCTTCAAGTTTGATTTTGATTGTTTTCCTGTCTGAATAATGTTCAGTAAATAAAGATGAATATAAAGATATAATTTAACAGCTATCCAGAGTGTGTGAGATAAAAAGAGTGTGTGTAAGGAGCGCTCACTGTTTCCAGCTTAAAGCTGAGGTTTGTCATGTTCGTCATCTGTGGAGTGTGTGACTGAGGCAAACCTCTTAAATATATATTTTTTAAAATGAAAAATTTTAGAATGAAGCTGGTTTGGCTCAGAGTTAGTCAACTGTCTGATTAAAGGAAAAGGACAACACTCCTCTTTAAAATCTAAAAGTCTTTGAATCATTAACACCTTTTTAAAGCCTGAGTCATACATGAAGCTCGTGGCCCAAAACAAAGAAACAAAGAGAGAAAAAATTAACAACAAGGAGCTGAAGGTGTTTTTAAAATGACCTGAGATGTGAGGACGGCCCATCCTGCTTTACATGAGATTTATTTTAACTAAATCAAATATTTCTGCAAATAATAATAAATAAATTTTTTTATAGTGACACAAAACACATTTATTTCCTAAAGTGTCAGAAAATTTCGAATCAATGTATTTAATATTTGGTTTAACCCTGTGTTTGTGCTTTAAACACTTGTGAATAATTATAAATAGACCTCTTTTAATTTTCCTCATGTTCCATTTTATCTGTCTTTGTTTCTCTTTGACTTTTGTTTCTTATTTTTTCTGTAAAAGCTGAAAAGGTTCATCGTCTGACCCATGAGTGCAGTTATCTGTGACTTCATGTGGTTAAAAATATATTTCAAAGCTTGTTTTTTTTCCTCTTGATAGTAATCCAGGA
>CM061163.1:21017149-21024649 GCA_030710495.1 Labroides dimidiatus
CTTGCAGCATAGCACAAATACAGCACACACACACACACACTCACAAACACACACACAGCCTACACTGTGTTTCATGCTGTCTGTTTGACTTATTTTGTCCGCTTTAATGAGAAATATCACGTTACACACTGCGGGCAGTGAGGTCTGGATGGAAAACAGGACGGAGGAGGACGTGAAGTGAGCTCTAAGCTGCTCCGTCCTCACTTCTCACGGGTAAAGCTGTGAGGATTCAGCAGTTTTAGAAGAACGGAGCGCGATCTGTCATCTGTGATTATTTACATCATGGTAGTAGAGCGTTACAGCACATGGGCACTACGGCAGGAGACACCGAGTGGTTAGAAATCTGAGTTTTGAGTTGTTTGTTGTTTTTTACGTGAAAAAAAAACCCAGAGAAGACTGAAGTGTGTGTGTCTCCTCCAGGCTAAACAACCACCCGTCCCTCACGGATACACACACACACACATTCACACACATCTCTTGCTGGTGCTGCTGAAGGCCCCCTCTGGTTCTGTTAAGTGAGTCCTGAGTGAGACTGATGGAGGTCAAGAGCTGCCACACACTCATGAACACACTGACACACACACATGTACATCAGTGTGCACACTCACAATACTGTATTAATTCAACTCTCTCACACACACACACTAACACACACACTAACACACACAGCAGCAGCAGAGTGTTTACCCTGAGGCAGTACAGTGTTTGACCCTGACCCAGAGCTGCAGCTGTGGTTGTGTGTGTGTATGTGTGTGTGTGTGTGTGTGTGTGTGTGTGTGTGTTTTATGTGTGTGTGTATAAATCTATTCTTTTTATCTTTTATTTGAACATTTGGAGTGCTGCTTGTGGGATTAATTTGGGTTACTTGTCTAAATATCGTTGCCTTTAGCTTAGCCACTTAGCTCCATAAGCTAACATGTTGTATGAAGTTTTGTATTGGATACTTTCACTCGTACTGATCTTTGAGCTCTGTTTCCTCTCTCCTCTGTGTCCGTCTGTTATATCATTACTGATGCATTTCAGTCCTCGCTCACTTGTTTCCTCCTCTGCTCCTCCGTGTAATATTGTTACGTTTACATTAAAGCCATTTATTTTAGGGAGGTGTCAATGGTCTTCCTGGGATGTCGATTTCTTTTCCATTCCTCCCCCCTCGCTCGGATTTACCACATCATTACTAATACATTTATGTCGTTAGCTCTCCACCGACATGTCAGTTCTCCTCCCTGCATGGAGGATTTTAAAGAGGGGGGTCATTGATTAGGAGCAGACGTCGCTGATACACACCAGGATCAATCGTCCAGTTTCAGGCTGGGTCAGGAAGAAGAGAGATGTTCAGGTTTGGTTTTTGCCTCTAAAGTTTGGAACACGCTGAAAGATTTCAAAACGCTTTAATGAAGATGAACATACGGTGGCCCTGAGAGCTCACAGCACTGCAAGAGAAGACATGCAAAAAGACAAAACACAAACAAATGAAGAAAACAGCTTCAGTTCCAGAGGACGCTTAAAAGTGATGCACACGTCCGTCAGTTATTAGCCAGTATGCTAATATCTGAATCATGTGATCAAGATGTTAAAATAAATCAGAAACACTTGATTTTTATCTCACAGAGCTGTGACTCAAAATCAGCGTCAACAACAAGCATGCTGGGACGTGTGCGTCACTTTTAAGTGTCCTCTGGAAACACGTCTGTTGTGTTGAGGTCTTTGCCGTGTGTTTTCTAAAAGCTGCTCATGTGACGTCAAACTGATGAAGATGTTTTCTTCATTTGCTCGTGTTTTGTTTTTTTTTGCATGTCTTCTTGAGCTCTCAGGGCCACCGTACAAACAAGACCGGTTTCATTTTTAAGTCCTTACAGTGTGTGAAGAGCTCAGATGTGACCACCTGTAAGTTTGAAACCCTGTAAGCTGCTCGAGACGTCCTGAACGTTTCCCCTTTGGGTTTGTTTTCTTCTATCTCGTCCTCGCCGCTGCGCGTGGAACTGTCCTCCGTAAATGTCCATTCATCCTCTTTCTGTGTCTCCCTCCAGGAAGCAGAGGGTGTGTAAGGAAGCTAATGGCTGGAGGCTTTTATTCCTCCCAGCCTCTAATGTGGTATACACACACACGCGCGCGCACAAACACACACACACAGATGGACACCTACACACCCAAATCCCGCTGTGACATCATGATGGAGTGTCAGGTGCTGCTGGCTAATTTCTGCCTCGCTGTGTGTGTGCAGCAGAGGTAGAGTGGATGGGTATGAATACTAAACAGTTAGCTAATGATATCTTTTCTTATATGTGTGTGTGTGTGTTTGTGTGTGTGTGTGTGCAGTCAGCAGGGGACGTGGAAAACAGCAGTTGGCATTGCAGAAACACACGGTGGGCTTGTTCACTAAGAAAATAGATATCATTAGCTAGCTGCTGCACACACACACACACACACACCAAATGCAGAATACACATATCACCATACACATTCATCCTCCTCCCACAATGCATTTGGGCAGCCTGACAGAGAGAATGGCTGTAGCTGTGAATGAGTGATGGTGAGGTGGCTCCTCTGAGCAGAATAAATGTTTCTTTTTCGGTTGCTGTTGTTTTCACGAGATACGAGAGGCGCGCACGGACGTCTGGTTGCAGCTGCAACATTTCCTGCAACACCTTCATGAAAATACTCCAGTGACGTGGAAAAGTTTGGAGAAACTCGCCCTAAAAACGTGGTGCAACATGTGTGACTTTAAATCTTGAATTAACCGATCATGAAATAAATCATGAAAGATTCTGGAGAGCGTGTGAGGAGGGAAGTGTTGATCACAGTCACATCTGTGGGACAGAGAAAGAGAGCCAACTAAGACTCTCTCTCTCTCTCTCTCTCTCTCTCTCTCTCTCTCTCTCTCTCTCTCTCTCTGCACTATCCTCACACCCCACTTCTACCCACAGTGTCATGACCTTTGACCTCCCCTGGTGATGTCACTCCTTTGGCCTGAGGCAAATTGACCCCCAGGAGACACAGATACAGGAACCCTCTGTTAGCTGTGTGTGTGTGTGTGTGCCTCACATGTGTACATGGAGTCCTGTAGGAGCTGTACATGTGTGTGTGTGAGTGTGTGTGTGTGCGTGTGTGCTCTCTGTGTGTGGCCCGTCTACACACACAGACCTGCTGCTGTCCGATAATCAGATTATAATATTCTAATGAAATTATCAGAAGTCTATACCAGATTATGACTGATGGGGACAAAGACCCCCCCCTCTCTCTCTTTCTCTCTCTCCCTCTCTCTCTCACACACACAGAGGTTATGGCAGATGCATAGATACTCTCTCGCCCCTCACATACACACTCTCACTTTCAGGATGCCGTTCATCACTGTGGCAACAGCAGCAGGCTGGGAGGATGACCTTTCACCCCCTCGGGAGGTCAGGTCCCGAGGGTCGGCATGGCAACGATCCCTGTTGTTTAAAAAAAAAAGGACATGTGGGCATCTGGCTTAAAACAAGGAGGGTCTGTGTGCTGTGTTTTGCAGGATGGAGGCGTGTAAATACTCTGGATGTGTCAGTGATTACATGTAAATATGATAATAATCCTCAGTGATGGAGGGCCACGTTGTTAAAGCATCACACTGACGCTGTTTCTGTTCTTCTCATGAATGTAAATGATTGTTACTGAACATAAGGAACATCCCTCAGCTTAGTGCATGAACCACAACAAAGAAAACTCAGACGTATAAATTAAACAAACAGTCAAAATATTCCAAAGTGACGCGATCGAAACAACTGCAGTGGAACAAAAACAGGTGCAGTTCTACAAGTGTCCACTAGGAGCTGAAAGAAACACCAGCAGAGCGCTATGCTAAAATGTTAGCCCTGTGTGATTACTGTGGTTTTGGTCAACATAAGCATTTCTTTATGGACTGTTAAATTTCATCAGAGTCAGGCTGAAGTCTTCAGGCTCATTTATGCTCAACGTTAAATACCAATACGGACCAAACGGAGCAGTACCACCAGAAACCATGAGGGGCAGTGTTGCTGTTACTACATGAAGAAGAAATAACAACGGCAGAACTTTGGGCTTAGACGTCCGTGACGTCACGCGTCTGTTTCTGAAACAGAGTTTTGAGGCATATCGTCGGCAGAGGCCATATTGGAAATGGGGCGGGCTTTGAGCCTCCACACGAACAGCTATAGGGCGCCCACCTGTCAGTCAGCTGAGCTTCAGCTGTGCCTCTGATTGGGTGAACTTGGGATCTTAATAAACTAACTAAACTGCGGAGTTAGATAAAATTCACCCATGTACAGCGTGTGCCGACAGTGAAATCAGCGATTCAGACGTCTTTTTGTACGAGGCTGTGAACAGGTTTGGTTTTGTCTTGGTGTGTATCTTTGGCAGCCGGCCTTAAACAGACACTGAACAAACTGCAGATTTTAGCTCTTCCACATTGTCTCATATTTTCAGACCAGATGTTGCTGCTTGGTTGGACCAGAAGAAGCTTCTGTACAATCATCACATCGCCCCCTGCTGGACGTTAGAAAGAAAGCTCAGTGATTTCAGGATCCGTTTCACTTCTAACATCAGAGCTGGTGTCCACTTTACTGTGGCAGCAGTTTGGGTATATCAGGTCCAGGTTTTGAATCTGACAGTGTGTAATTCAAAACTAAAAGCCCCTTTCCCTTCAAAATAAAAGCCTCCTCTTTTATTTTGAAGGAACTGACAGCTCGACTCGCCCTCCTACTGCTGCAGAGCTCTGCATGTCCTGCCAGCTGTCCGTCACATCAGCTACCAACGCTGACCCTTTCCCATAACCCTTTCCTCCCACACACACACACACACACACACACACACACACACACACACATGCAGAAGAGAAGAAAAGATGGAAAGAGAGCGAGAGAGAGAGAGAGAGAGAGAGACTGTTTTACTGAGATGGTGTCAGTGTTAGAAATATCAATCAAAACGACAGAGACAGACAGGATCACACACACATGCACACACACAAACACATGAATACACACATGAATACACACAGCTACACACTCTGTCTCTGTCTCTCTCTGTCATGCAACCATGCAGACATATAATCGCTCCCACCAAAACACACACACACACACACAGACACAGTCGCTCCCTTTCTCTCTCTCTTTACACACACACATACAGTCTCTCTCTCTCTCACACACACACACACACACAGGAGCAGCCCGTGTGAGTATGAGTGATGGTTGCAGCTCGTGTCGATCCATTACGGCGGTCTGGCTGCAGACAGGTGAGCAGGCTGATACATGAGCAGGGCTTTATCTGCACTCACCGACTCCCCACGCCGTTTCATTCAGCAGCTCGCAGTGTTAACAGCATCACACACACCCTCCTCCACCTCCTCCTCACACACACACACACACACCACCTCCATCTCCACAAAGAAAGGAGACTTTAAAAAAAGCAGGTACAATTTAAATATCATTTTACTATCAGAGTTTCATATTAATGACAGCAGGAGGAGAAACACGAGGTGTGTGTGTTATCGTGGCTCCACACCGGCCCCATCACTCACTGCTTTCTTTAATTAGTAATCAAACACACACAGCAGGTGAACGCCTCAAATATATTTATGTGAGCACTTTGCTTACAAAGTTAAAAGCCTTAAAGAAACTAACGAGCTAAAGTTCATCGTTTCAGTTAAAGGATCTCGTTGGTTGTTGCCGACAGGATGAAGAAGCTGCTGCGTTCGTCTGCTGTCACGTTGTTTAATGATCCGTACGTCAGACTGAGACCTGAAGTGTTCCAGAGTTTTTAACACACCAGCTTCAGCTCTAGAAGAGACTTCTTCTCTTTTCATCCTCTGGAGTTTCTGCCTGACCGAACAATCCAAACTTTACTCGTCTGTAAAATGAAACAAAGAGAATACGATGAGTTTTTGGACCGCAGGTCAAAGGTCACATGGAGTCTAATCTTTGAGAGTCAGATTTAGGTCGCTTTTATAAGTTGTCACCGATCAGGTGCTGGTCAGGTGTTTCGGTTTGTACGGTGGCCCTTAGAGCTCAGATCAGCTCAGCTTAAGAGAACACGCGCAAAAAAGACACGGCCTATTTGAAGCATGTTTTTCTAATGTGTCGTGCAACAAGCTGTTTGGTTTTAGTCCAGTTTTAAATCACTGCATGAGAGAGAGTGAGAGACAGAGAGAGAGAGAAAGAAGAAAGAGAGCGAGGGAGTGGAGAAAGGTGAAGTTAAACAAGTGAAATGAAATGATGAAATAAAAAAATACACATGCTGGAGGGTCTGTGCAGTCTCAGGTTTGGCTAACACACTCCTGCTTTAGCGTAATGGATGGCAGTGTCACACACTCTGAGCACTGTTTAACTTCAGCCACTCTGCACAGCACAGCAAGTGTGTGTGTGTGTGTGTGTGTGTGTGAGAGAGTGTGCATCGAAAAGTACTTTGCAGATGTGTGTGTGTGTGTCACATCCATCCATCACACCTGAGTGACGCTGATTGCTCATAGGAAGTGCCTGTGGCTCTCCTGCTTCCTGATTGGCCCGTCCCTGTGGGCTCCCAACATGCACTGGGGTTAAATGGTGAGACTTAAAAATAACAAGTGGATTAAATTAAACGCTACATATAAAAACAGACTTTGGATTGAAACGTTAACTTTGGTTTTCAGGGTCAAAAAGTTTTAATTTGCTTTTTTTTTTTTTGTACTTCAGACATAATTCAGCGCACAGAGTCAGCTTCTATCTGTTTCAGTTCTTTTTTTCTTATTGCTGCGTTAATATCAAATTTCCCCCTTGGATTAATGAAGTATTTCTGATTCTGAGAGCACCCTTAAAGTGAGAAATACGGTAAATGAAAGACAACAACAGAGAGTTTGTCAGTTTTTTTTTTTTTACACAGATAAAGAGAATCATTTTAAAAGAAGCATTCCACCTGATAAGAGAAACCACATTTGGAGTGTCAGCGTGTGACGGTTTCCAAAGGAGGAGAAAAACATGTTCAGAGAGCAGAAAATGAGAAATAAAGCAGGCAGCGGACACTAAAGGGTTATTTTTTTTATGATAATGCACAATGAACTGAGGTGCAGCACAAAGAGAAAGCATGAAAAATCACATTCATTAGGAACACACACGCACGCACACACACACTGACCTGAACCACATTGTTGTCTGCACAAACCACATGAATGTATTCCTGTGTGATTCCGCCTGCAGCGTCTCTATTACCATGATAATTCACCACGGTCATTTCTTCCTCTCTCTCTCTCTCTCTCTCTCTCTCTCTCTCTCTCTCTCTCTCTCTTTCTGTGTGTTTTTCTCTCTTTTTCCCTCTTTGCATTTATCCTAATGTCTCTCCTGTCCTCTGTCTCTATTATCATCATTTGTTATGAACTTTGACCTGTAAAAAAAAAGGTGCATCTTTTTTTTCTTTTAAACGTTCCTTTAAAAGAATTTTTAACGATCGTGAAACTATTCAGAAAGGAAGTTTATTTTTCATATCAGCCTATTCATAATAAATAAATAAATAAATAACATT
>CM061163.1:21027149-21162695 GCA_030710495.1 Labroides dimidiatus
CAAGGACGATACTGGTTTTATTCAGGCTTCGGGGAGCGGACTGGTCAGTGAAAGTGTCAGAGGATGTCCAGGAACACTGAATTTTATCACCTCAACAGCTCCCTCTGGTGGAAAATCTGCAAGCCTGCAGCGCTGCTGTGACTAATCCTACGTTTTACCAGGAGCATCATCTGTAGTTTCTGTTTTCATCCTTCAGGCTGAAATAAAAGGAGGGATGCTGGAGGAAGCATGCCTGCACATGTAACAGTACATCTCTGTGTCCTGAGGCCCAGCTGAGGCCTCCGGTCTTGGAACTTGGAGCAAACCTGCAACTTTTTGTTCAGATCTTGACGTGTAGAGTCTTTGATACGGATGAATTCTCCTCTCCTGCAGAAACACGTCTTCCCTTCGTCCTGAAGGTGTGTTCAGATCCTCCAGCACGCTCAGAGCGAGCTGTGCTCCGGTGTGTAAAGAGTTAAACCAAACAGGCAGTCTTCACTTTAATCTTCATAATGGAAGCTAAAGAGGACTAATGATGGCGTCTCTCCTCCTCCTCCCCGTCCTCCCTCCATCCTCTTTCTCCTTCCATGTTTCCACACCTCCATCCTTAACCCCCTGACCCCCCTTCTCTCTCTCTCTCTCTCTTTCTCTCTCTCTCGCTCTCTCTCCTCCAACACAGCCAGGCGTTACCACAGTGACAAATGGATCCTGGGATGCTGCAGCGCGGCTTTGTGTGTTTAGTAATATATCGGGTGGATTTAAGCTTTAAGCAGGGTGTGGAGCTCCTGTGTTACTATATCTTTATCTGCATAGGCATGCATGCATATGAGGACGTGTGTGTGTGTGTGTGTGTGTGTGTGTGTGTGTGTGTGTGTGTGTGTGTGTGTGTGTGTGTGTGTGTGTGTGTGTGTGTGTGTGTGTGTGTGTGCGTGTGTGTAAAGGCTGTGGCTCTGTGACAGTGACTGATGGCACGGCGTGGTAAACGATGCAGAACTTTCTTTAATAGCAGATACAAGAGGTGGTTAAAAATCCAGACTAATGGAGAAATATGACAAAGACAGAGGGGGGAGGGAGGGAGGGAGGGAGGGAGGGAGGGAGGGGGAGGAGAGAGAGGGATGGTAAGGAGAATCACATGAGGGAAGAGGCAGGAGAGGAAAGGATTAACCAGAGGAGAAACAGGAGAGAGAGGGGGAAATATGGAGGACGTGTGTTCATGGGGGTAAATTTGTTTTGATGCCAAAGTGTAAAAATAAAACATTCAAAAACAGCAACCACAATTCAAAAAAAGAGCTTGGGGACTGTGTGAAATTTCAGTATAAGATTAATTAATGTTCAAAACTCATTTAAAGTCAATATTTAATTGAAAATAGTAACATCACATGTTAAGATAGAACATTTGTACTGATTCAGTCACCACTCTCAAAACCACCACAAGAGGGCGATGTTTGACCAACAGCCCTGACACCTCACCTCACCTCAGGTGAGACAGAACAGATCCACAACTCTTCATTTCCTTCCTTCCTTTCCTACTTCCTCTCCTAACACTTTGATCCATTATTTCCTTCTTTGCCTCTCTTTATCTTTTTGTTTTCTCTTCCTCTCCTCTGGTTTATTTTTTCATGAATCTCTCTCTTCATGTTATCTGAATCCTTTCCCAGGTTCATTCTAATACAGGATGATAAACACATCGAGCAGAGAGCGGCCCGCTCTGTGTCCTGACGTCTGGATCAGAGGTTGTTTCAGTGATTTGTTGGTTTTTGTGAATAAAAATCTAGTAGAAGAAATTTGCCTGGATGTGCTCCATCCTTCTCTTTTTGGCCTTTTCAGTCTCCTGAGGTAGAACAGCGCCCTCTAGCTGCCCCACACTCTGTGTGATCATCAAGCAGTCACATGTAGCTTGATGATTCTATAAAAGTATTAATCCTGGATACATGTTGTCATGGTTTAAATTTCAAACATGATCCTGATGCATCGCTGCGTTTACTTAGAGTGTTTTCTGACTCAGATTTGAAGATGTGAGGCTTCGCTCTACATGTGGAGTTTGTGTGTTTCCATGTCACAGATATTAACTCTGTTACTCATTAGCTCCTGACCTACTTCCTGAAACAGAGATATGAATTCATACAGTATGAGCAGAGGTTTATCACTCATTTACAGCCTAAAGACCCCGTGTGGAGACAGCTGAGTCAAAATGATGCCTAAAAAAAAAAAAATCAGGTTAACAATCAACTCCAAAGTCTGTTGATGTGCAGCTGATTTTCAAAGATTTAGAGAAGAAGACTGAAAGGTTTTCATATCTGAGACATTCTGACCACATTTTAACCTTTTTTCCTTTATTTAAAAAAGTGAACAATGTCACCTTGTAGATCATAGGTGTCAAACTCTGGCCCGCGGGCCAAATTTGGCCCGCAGTGTAAGTATATTTAGCATATAGTAGTAGTAGTAGTAGCAGTAGTAGTAGTAGTAGTAGTAGTAGTAGTAGTAGTAGTAGCAGTAGTAGTAAAGTAGTAGTAGTAGTAGTAGTAGTAAAGTAGTAGTAGTAGTAGTAGTAGTAGTAGTAGTAAAGTAGTAGTAGTAGTAGTAGTAGTAAAGTAGTAGTAGTAGTAGTAGAAGTAGTAGTAGTAAAGTAGTAGTAGTAGTAGTAGTAGTAAAGTAGTAGTAGTAGTAGTAGTAGTAGTAGTAGTAGTAGTAGTAAAGTAGTAGTAGTAGTAGCAGTAGTAGTAGTAGGAGTAGTAGCAGTAGTAGTAATAGTAGTAGTAGTAGTAGAAGTAGTAGTAAAGTAGTAGCAGTAGTAGTAGTAAAGTATTAGTAGTAGTAGTAGTATTAGTAGTAGTAGTAGTAGTAGTAGTAGTAAAGTAGTAGTAGTAGTAGTAAAGTAGTAGTAGTAGCAGTAGTAGTAAAGTAGTAGTAGTTGTAATAGTAGTAGTAGTAGTAGTAAAGTAGTAGTAGTAGTAAAGTAGTAGTAGTAAAGTAGTAGTAGTAGTAGTAGTATAGTAGTAGTAGTAAAGTAGTAGTAGTAGTAGTAGTATAGTAGTAGTAGTAAAGTAGTAGTAGTAGTAGTAATAGTAGTAGTAGTAGTAGTAAAGTAGTAGTAGTAGTAGTATTAGCAACTCAATTTTGCATGCCTGCACTTCAAAGTTAAATAAGCTTGTTCAATATTCATTGTTAAATCAAAACTTGTTTGGTTCCATATTAAAAGGTTCATTAGTTCAACCTTGGCCCGCGGCTTTGTTCAAATTAGAATTTTTGCCCACTTCGTATTTGAGTTTGACACCCTTGTTGTAGATTATGGGCTGTACTGGTTGTTGTTCTACCCCTCCTATGGGTAATCAGGTTTTCATATTAACCAGTTAACCATTTAAACATCATAAAAAGCTTTTTTTTATAATTAGAGGAAGCCGTTCCTCTTTTTACTTAAATCCACCAAACCTCATCGACAATAACAGCGGCTTACCTCACAGGGTGAAGGAGTTGTTAGTCTACTCCTGCCTCTCTCTTTGAGTTATTGTGGACGTGTGGTGGATTTAAAGGTCAGTTCAAGTCTAATACAACAAATCTGAAACAAACAAAAAAAACACAGAATGAACAGGTAAGAGAGGCAGCAGCAGACCTGCAACTCCAAAAAGTGACGTCACGGCTGTTTGTGGTTTAAATAAAGCGTAGAACAACAATCTGAGCCCGTCAGGGACAAACACAGGATGCTCAAAGTATCTGTTCTTACAAAGACTCCAAAAACATCATTATTAGATGATATTTAATATACTTTCATTCAGTGAGTGACTTCACTTTAAACCCAGTGCTCAGTAAGATGAGTGTGTTTGTTTTTCTGTGGGTCAGTGGGAGGGGCAACCTGCTGCACAGGTGTAACACAGCACAGGTGAAACAGCACTTCAGAGGAGGAGGACAGAGGAGGAGGACAGAGGAGAGGAAGGATGAGTCATTAGGAATCAGAGGGACAGAGACCTCATCCCGCTGATCGGGGCTGTTGGATTATGGACTCTCCTCTGTGAAGGAACAGGGATTAAAGACGTTCAGGTGAGACATTAATTCTGGAAGCTTCTTATTAACCAACCTGCTGACAGACGTCCTGAGGGCTGGAGAGCAGAGACCTGCTGCAGAGAGGGAACATCTGTTTGGAGCAGGTGAGTCAGTTTGTTGAATGAAACTCTGAGGGGTTCATATTCATGCTTCAATCATCAGCTTCTTTAAATCAGACCGTCTCTGGTTTCTGCAGACATCAGGCTCGACCTCGTTTTCATGTCGTCACCGTCTCACCGCTCAATTTTTAACTCTTGTTTCATAAAAACAGAAAGATTCATGTGAAACATCTTTTCCTTATTGCTGCTGTGGTAAAAGACTTTAACACTTTCTGTGGAAGGCAGTTCAGCTCTCAGGTGGGTCCAATCAGCAGCTCACCTGGGAAATTATTTGTGAAACTAAACTTGAGCACAACTCCAGCTGCTGTAACTCATGCCTCCAGCTCTGCTCTTATCAGCGCTGTAACATTTTAAAGGCTTAAATATTCATTTGTTTTATTATCATTGATTCAAAGTTCCTGTGAGGTGTTGGCTCGGACTCTTCAGATGGCGCAGTGTGACAGTTTACACCTGCTGAGTGCATCCTGAGTCAGATCTACAGGTACGCTCATGAGGTGTGAACATAGCGAACATCCCTCCAACTGAAGAGTTAAACTAGCTCACACAAGCTTCGTTATTTTACAGAAATCTGCCACCAAACGGACAAAAACGTCGTGTTCAGATTTTCTTTTAGATTCTTCAACGTGCCGTTAAGCAGTTTGAGCTCTGAGGCGTGCTGTGAAAGTCGAACACACGATAAATTTGTGACTTTATTCTTTTAAATTTACTTCTTTTTTTTTTTTAACTTGGCTCTAATCCTCTGTCATAATTTATAACTTTAACACAAAATGATCAAAGAATGTGAACAGGAAACACACCTTCATGCATATGTGACAACCAACCCCAAGTGGAATTTCTTGCTAGCATCAAGGCTAACAACTGTTTAATAACAGTTAGCTAGCGAACAGCTAATGCTAACTACAGCTAACAGCTGTTTTGTTATAAACTCGTTGTGTAAAAGTCTAAAAGGAAAACAATGAGGAGCTGAAAATTTACAAAAGTCCTCTCAGCTCAGGTCCAGCTTCTTACTCCAGAGAGGGCAGGGCCAGTTTGTAGAGCACAATTCATACACAAGGCAATTCAAAGAGCTTTACAGCAACATAAAAATCACAAGATTAGAAAAAAAAAAATGAAATAGAATCAAATAAAATAAAAACATCCGATTAAAATAAAAAACTAATTTAAAAATGAGGAGTGCAGATAAAATACTTTCAGTTGTAGTCAAAGGTTGAGGTCTGTCTCACGTCTTCTGGAAGACTGTTCCAGATTTTAGGAGCATAAAACTGAAACGCAGCTTCACCATGTTTAGTCCAGACTCTGGGCACCAGATATCACACCTGGAGTAGGATCCAAAAGCAGGACTCGGGAGTCAGGCAGAAAATCAAAAACCGTTTAATCAGTCCAAAAGGTATCAGAAGACAGTCAGGTATTAGGCAGAGGTATCCAGAACGACAGGCAAAACTTGGTCCAAAAAACATGCAGGGTCGGAAATACAAGGAGCTGACACGAGGGGAATAACGGCTGGAACGCCGACTAAAAGACTAGACGAACTGGCACAGAAGGAAGGTAAGACGGAGAATAAAAAGACCAGAGGAGTGGAAATAACCAGACACAGGTGAGACACATTAGGGCATAGGTGTCAAACTCTGGCCCGCGGGCCAAATTTGGCCCGCATTGTAATTATATTTGGCCCGCGAGGCAATTTCAAATTAATATTAGAGCTGGCCCGCCGGTATTATACGGCAGCAGCTATTACTATTACTATTAGTATTATTATTATTAGTATTGGTATTATTAGCAACTCGATTTTGCACGCCTGCACTTTAAAGTTATATAAGCCTTGCTTATTCAATATTCATTGTTAAATCAAAACTTGTTTGGTTCCATATTAAAAGGTTCATTTGTTCAACCTTGGCCCGCGGCTTTGTTCAATTAAAAAATTTTGGCCCACTTCGTATTTGAGTTTGACGTCCCTGCATTAGGGTAATCAGGGACGTGGAGACACAAGGGGGCAGGAAGTCACCAGACCTGAAACGAGAGACAATAGTGAGTGACAAAATAAGACAAACTAGACGAGAAACATGAGGGAGGAAAAAACAACTTAACCCAGAGATGTGACACCAGAAGGAGACCCCTCCCTGTGGTTCTCAGAGTCCGAGTTGGTTCATATGGCTCTAACATGTCAGAGATGGACTTTGGCGCTAAACCATGAAGAGACTTGTAGTCAAGCAGAGCTGTTTTAAAGTCTGTTCTTTGGGCGACAGGAAGTCAGTGCAGAGACCTGAGCACAGGACTAATATGGTCGTATTTCCTGGTTCTGGTCAGGACTCACGCAGCAGCATTCTGGATGACTCTGTAGAGGAGCTCTGATCCTAATTCTGAAAGTTTCCATACCATAGTTTGAGAGGCAGCGCCCTCTGGTGGAGAGATATAATCTTTGTAACAACTAACCCCGTTCTCCCCTACTGTATCAGGTTGGCTCTGCAGTAAAAACCTGATTGGTTCCCTCCCTCACAAACATATCAGATGTCTCACTCTAACCAAAGCTGCTGTTGGTGATCATCACTGCTTTCAGGATGACTGTGGCTTTAAGGACTCACCTCCCCGTCTGACCCGCTCCTTCTCATGTGAACTGGAGGAATCTGAGAGGTCCTGGTTCAGTCAGAGTCTGCAGATAAAAACTGACACAACGTAAATCAGGCAGAGTGTTCACTTCATCCGATCCTCCAGGAGTGATGTTTCTATCATGTGATGTCTTCAGACTGTAAGATCTCATCCCCCTCTCTCACCCAGTGTACAAAAGTGAAACCAAAACCGCCCTGCTCTCATGCTTCTGTTTAAACTAAAACCCACATAAACCAGTGAGTTCGATGAGTCTTGTGCTGGTTTTTGCTTCAGCTTCAGCTTTTCCCAGAGAGGAAACACAAAGACAAACAGAGAGCAGCACACAGAGCTAACCTCATGAGTCTCAGACCAGCCGCTGCCCCTCCACCCTCCCTCTGAGGGACTCGAACACAGAGGCGCTCCTGAAGTCGATACTCGCCGTCACTTCAAAGCTGCTCACAAGTGGAAACGAGATGAAAAGGTACAAAGAGAGCAGAACAATAATCAGTAAACCGAGATCACATCTTTATGAGACACGCAAAGAATCAAACAATGTGGTTCAGTTTCTGTTTGCTCAGCTGCTGTTCAGACGGGCCCCGGGGCCTCCAGGTGATCAGGTGCTGACCTGACTCTGCAGGTCAGAGTTTAACCAATCATGCCTCTACCTTCTCCTCTCTCCTCAGCTCTCCGTCCATCATGGCCGACCCGTCTCCCGGCTGGTGGAAGCTCACCTTCCTGAGGAGAAAGAAGTCGGAGCCCAAAGTTCTGTATGAAATCCCTGCAGAGTTCGTCTCCAACGCCTCCTCGGCTCACCCCGGGTCAGGCGCAGCATCAGGCTCCGTCCATCCAGAGGACACAGGGCGCCACCCCCAGCTGGACGCCCGGCTGGAGAGGATTGTGGACAAAACCACGGCCAGCAGGGGGCGCCATGTGAAGGTGTCTCACTCCGGGAGGTTCAAGGAGAAGAAAAAGGTGCGAGCTACTCTGACGGAGAACCCTCAGATGTTTCCAGGAGAAGCAGTGAGGGACGAGAACCTGAGGGCCGGGAAGTGACGGGACAGGAGTTAGACCTGATGTCTGCATAGAGGAACTTCTACTGACTGAATGAAGCTGTAAAATTATGATTGTGATTTACAAACATTGCAGAGTACAGAGGTCCAACCAAGGAGAAAAAAATGGCTGCCATCAAGGAAGGAAAGAAACTGGAGACGACGCTGACACCCGTGGGTGCAGCAGTGAGCTACAGCTGCTTTATGGAAGGAGAGGAGAAATTTAGTCGACAAACAAATCAAATTATAACAAACAGATGGATTTTTCTGCATGAAATGACTTAAACTCAAGAGGTCAAACCAGGACTTCTTACTCACACCACCAGAGAGGAAAACAGAACTTGTGCTCGGTAACTCACCTCATGTGTGAAAACGTTTTCCAAACGTCAGAATGAGGAAAAAAATCATCTTTTTATCTGGGCCAAAGATACAGAGTGTTGTGCAGAATCATTTTCCACAAATCAACACAGGATTTTATTTTTTTAAAGCATGCTTTAACTTTTACTGCAGCTAAATGAAACTCTTTCTCCAGGCTGAACGTTTCATTAAAGGCTGTTTTATCTTCTAAATGTCAGAAATATGGGAGTAGTTGCTTTAATTGTCCACAAGAGGGAGCTGTGGATCCTAATGTAGATGAGTGCTGTGTCAGCCAGCAGAGGGCAGCACTGCTTTGATAAAAAAAAAAATCCTCTCTTCCTCTAACAGTTTATTCATGCACCGACTTCCTGTAGTTTTTGATCCAAACTCATTAAAACCTGTTTTCTTTTCCTTCTTTTTATCAAACAGAAAACTATTTGACAGATTTGAGATCTTTGTAATCATCAGAATCTACAGACACAGCACAGAGCTTCTCATTAAATACATTATGTTTTAGTTGACATGATATAAAAGGTAATTCTTCTCTGTTGCTGACGGACTGCGATCATACAAACATGAAAATGTCAGATTGGAAAAAAACTTGAGAAACATTTGATCAAAATGTGTGTAAATTATTTTTTTACACGAATAAAAAAATCTGATTGGAAAAGTTAATGTTTTTTATTATTATTATTATTATTATTATTATTATTATTATTATTATTATTATTATTATTATTATTATACTTCAGAGTTTCATGTGTATAAAACCTTGTGATAGTGGATTATGGATGGAGATCAGAACAGAGTTGTTTTGGTCAGTTTGGACCACAAGGGGGCGTCAGCACATATTCTACAGACTTGGTGAGGACACGCTTAGTTTGGAAACCCAATGCGGTTATAATACTGTAAAAAAATGATGCCCACGTGCCACACACTCTGAGATCAGATTATTTTAAGGTTGAATTAATCAAACAAAAGGAGTTCAGATGTTTCCTGAGTGCTGAGAACAGCACTACTCAAAACACGTGAGTCCTGTCACTACTCACAGGAGCTGAATGCTGTATGGTCTGGGTACACTGCAAAAACTGAGCTGCTCAGACTAAATAAATAGAGGGATGAATTCAGATGACTGGATCTGATTTTTTTTTTTCTAAAGCAAAGAAATAGGAAATCCAAAAAGAAGCTCATAGACTCATAAAACTTGGTGCAAGTTTAGTTTCTGATTTGTAGCTACTTCATCAGTGCAGTCTGCTCACTCATGACTGAATATGTCTGATTTAAAGAATTTCCCAGCTTGGGACAAATAAAGTACCTATCTTATTTTATCTTATCTTATCTTATGTAAACTTATGCTGCTTTTGCCTTTCAAACTTCACCAAAGTTAACGTTTGATAACACTTAGAGAGTCACTTCGACATGTCATAAACTGCATCTTCATGACACTTAAAGTCAGGGTTGGTAGTCACAGAAAACTAGCATAAATTTGAATGTAGCATCTCTTTGCACATTGAATCAGGGCTAGCGCACACTGGAATTTTAATTTATTTTATCTTTTTATGTTTTTATCATTGCATTGTTTTGTATTTTATGCTTTTTGGTACTCTCATATTTTATCTAATTCTCATTTTTTGTGTTGCCTTTTTAACTGTAAAGCACTTTGGTCAACTCTGGTTGTTTTCAATGTGCTTTATAAATAACGTTTGAGTTGAGTTGGAGAAATGTGCACACAGGAGGCGGGCAGGACAGCAGGACGGGATTTGATTGGTTTAAAAAAATTGGACCCTAATCGATAGGATTGGCTGGTGTTTTCCAGGTTTCCTCCTGCTGCAGACAGCAGATAGTAGATCATGTACTGATAAACATCAGAACATAAAGATCATTTTAACCAGAATAACAAAAAGAGTATCTAAAACTTGATTACCAACCCTGACTTTAATATGCTAAGACATCAATATTAACCCTTAAAATCTACGAGCAGGTTGCAGATAATCCTTGTTTTAGAGATTTTAACTCAAGAAAATGAGTCACCCTCAGAGAAAAGAGTGAAAGAGGTCTGAAGAAAAGAACGAGAGAGAGACGAGGAGGAGGCGAGTTTCCGTTTTCTCATCTTTAATAACACATTCATATCTATGCTCTGTTTTGTTTACAAGAAGTTTAAAACAAGTGTTGATGAGGACTAAAGGAATCAGGCAGGCAGAGGGTGAAAGTCCATATACTGTAAAGACCAAGAGCGCCGCCTGGTGGAAGGAGGAACACCCCTCACATCTGGAGAATCAAGAACCTGGTCTCAGCAAACAGAATATTTTTTTTATTTCTGGGTTTGTCGGCTGAGCTCGGATCAGGTGAGCGAGCTCCCCCCTCCCACCCGCAGCTCCACAGTCACTAAAAACAACAACAGGTCCTTTTTGCTTCTCAAACGACTCATCAGAAGTGAAAATAGATCATCGATCAGTGAAGAAGGTCCTCGCAGGGCGCTCTAACTCATGTAGGCTTTTTCACAGAGAGAAAGAAAATGCTAAATGCACCCAAACACAAGAGATACAATCTGCTGTCATAGAAAGAGAGAAAATAATCAACCGAAATCAAACATGAAGAAGAGTTTGGAAGTTACAAAGTGTAAGTTGAATGAAATGAACACAAAGAAAAATGCAAATTGGATAAAGAAATCTCATTTATGTTGGGTTTTTAAAGAAGAAAATTAAACACAGGTGGTAAGTTTCTGTCTCCCACTTTAAGATTCAAATTCATAATCTTCTGAAATATAAACTAAGAATGGAGAAAGAAAAAAAAAAATCATCTTTGGAAGAAGTAAAAGTTTTTCCTTTAATAGACTATCCACTACAGTATATGGAGATGCCGCTACCCAGTTATTCATTTACCTATATTTCTTTCGAGCAACTTTTTTTTTTTTTTTTTTTTTGTCATTTTTGTGTCCTTTTCCGAAGAAAAAAAAAAAAAAAAAAAACCATTTACCTATTTTTCCCCAAGAGGTAGATCAACAAAACAATTACATGGTTACAGGTGTCGTGCCCCTTGATTCAGGAGGTGAAACCACAGGGAGGGGAGGCGGAGCAGCGGGGCGGAGCTGGAGAGGATTGTGGGTAATTTTTTTTAGACGCAGGCGGAGTTCGACTCTGACTCACAGTGAGCGAAACGTGTTAAAGGAGCTGTTTTTCAGAGCACACCTCAACACCTGGAGGCGTCGGTGAATCCTCGCCCGGCTGCCCACGCCGCCCCACGCCGCCCCACGCCACAATGTGTCCGAGTTTTTTTGTCTTTTTGTCATTTTTTTCTTATTTACTCATTTATTTTTACAGTCCCCTCTCTCAGCACGAGAGGTACAAATCTGAAAAACTGAAAATAAAGTCGAAGAGTGGAAACTGAAAACAAAAGCGGTGAGAGTAACATCGAGTGTCCGTCTTTCCTCCGACCGACTGTTTGCTCTTGTCTGTTTGTCGTTAAAGGAAATCAAAGAAACAATCTTCTGGCTGAGTTTGCTTTTTCTTTTGAGGTAGCGTTCCTAGTTATGTGACAAGAGGTCTGTTTGTTTCGTCCTCCGTGGATTTTTCTCGTTAAATTTCTAATTCGTCGAGACGCGGGGGGTTCACGACGAGAGCCGCGAGTCCGTCTGTCTCTCCGTCCGTCAGCACTGAGCTACGAGATGAGCTTCGCCGCCACAAACAAGAAGCCAGGCTGGATACGTTTACCCGGAAACTCTTCCATTCTTTAAATACCGGCACAGCACGAGTCAGTTCACGCTCACGCTGAACGTTTTCGAAAAGCATCGCGTCAGGCTAACGTTTTAGCGCCTTTTAGCGTATTGTTTCGGTTCTGCAGCCAGCGGAGGAGACCAAACTTGGAGCAAAGCTGGCGAACAAATCCTCGACGGGGGATCGTGAGCTGCCCTTTAACGCAGATTTAAACGTTCCAGGTTTGTGCTGCAGCCAACTGCAGTTCCTCAAGTGTCCACTAGCTGCAACAGCTGTACACAAACCTCATCTGACTCATTTCACTGCTTATTGTAATTTAACAACAACAGGCTGAAAAGACGCTGAAACAACCACATCATGACTCGATGTGTTTCCAAATGGAGCTGCTTTCGAAAACGCTCAAAACGGACTCAAACTGACTCCTGTGCTCTTTCGAACAGTCTTGGAACGAGTCGTTTCGACATGAAAGTTCGATGCATAAATTTTAAGCGTGTGGAAACATTTCCGTCTCAGCGTGTGAGCTCTCACACCGACAGACTCTGCCCCCGCTGTGAAAACACATTTATCACAAAAGTTGCATAAAAGCAGGACAGAGGAGTTCAGTCTGGGGCACAGATGATGTGTGTGAAGCTGTTCGTGCAGCTGCAGAGACAGCATGATGTGTGTGTGTGTGTGTGTGTGTGTGTGTGAGTCTGTCTTTATCACGTGTGGAGACACAAGGAGCAGAAAATGTCTCTACTGTACAAAAACAAGACGAGGAGCTCGAGATGTTTCCGCCTCAAGTTCCCGTCAGAGCGTCTGACTGGAGCCCTCTGCTGTGTGTTTGGCACAGTGACCGTCATGTACTGAGCTACATGTTAGTGAGTGTTTAGTAGCTGTTTTGTTAATAGATTTGTGCATTCAAAAATAATAATAATAATAATTATAATAATAAAACAGAATCAACTATTTCAGAGTCAGAACATCGATTGTAGAAAAAAAAAAAAAAAAAAAAAAGGTGGTTAATGTAAGAAAATCGAAAGTTCTTGAACAGAAGTGAGCGAAACGAACACGATGGAGACCAGCGCGAGAGAGGGCGAGGGACTCTGAGGTTCCTGCCCGCTCCAAAAAATGAAATGATCTTTTCTTTTTGAGATAAAACAAAATCTATCATCTCCCTCTCCTCCTGGAGCACAGACGGGAGGACGAAGGAGGAGTCAAGGTGTTTAGTTCCTTCCTTCCTCCCTCCCTCCCTCCTCTTCCCTTCACTCCTCACCTTTTCCTCATTAAGAACTGCATCAGGTGTTACAGGAGGCGCAGTCATTTTTTACAGCTGGACGTCGTCCACATATTTCATCAATTAGTGCAACAGCACGTCCAGGATGTCACGTCCAAATAAAGCTTGCTGTATCGTCGAAACTCAATTAAAAAAACCAAATAAAAGAAATGAATCCTAACAGATCCGCAGGCTGAAGGATGAATCCTGAATCACGTCTTGGTGGTTGTGAACCGAGCTCTATGGTTTGGATAAAAAAAGGTGGAGACTTGGCAGGCGTCTGTTGGAGCTGTGAAGTCTCCACCTCTGGACATAAAAAAATGGAAGCACAGACACCGTGGAATAGATTGATCCTGTCTGACGGTGAGCCGGTGGGAGAGACGAGCGTGAACGTCGGCGCGCGTTAAAAAGATGATCTGGCAGTGACCTTCAGTGACCTGGCGCAATATTTCCTCTCTCAACGGCTTTTTTCCCACTTTGATTTTTAAGCGTTTTTTTTTCTCCAAAAATACAAAAGTACGGTGATCACCTTTTCAACATTGTATGTACAGGTTTAATCTATTACTCAGATGTGTTGATGTCGTTTTTGAACTCTTCTTCTTTGCTCCCATTTTTTGTTTTTTTTTTTCTGACAGGTTTTAACTCCTCCCTCTTCGGTCAGATGGAACCCAAACAGAGGGGCCATAGCGTCTCGTCCATCTTTTTTTCTGCTTTTTTTCTTTTTTTTTTTTTTTTTTTTTTTAAAGATTCACCCAAACCACATCCCCTGACAGAAATGAACATTTAAAACCAGTGAACACACACTTACACACACACACTCCTTCACACACACACACAGCGAGCGCACATGTAGCCAACAGGGAGCATCTGAGGTGTCGTGGTCAGTGCACAGGTAATAAATATTCACATTCAGAGAAGTCAGAGCTAGTTCAGGTGTGTGTTTGTGTGTGTAGGTAGAATGCACTCTCTGGTCACACGCTGCTGCGTTCAACACGACTCTGATCTCAACCCCGAGTCCACACGCGCAGAGACAGACTGTCGCGCGTTTCCTTTGTGGTTGAGAACCCTAACCTCTTTGAACGCTTAAAGCCCTCTCATAGAGTTTGGCGCTTTGTGATGATGTCATCAAGTTAGGCAGGAGAGGGAGGGGCTTCAGAGCACAGGGTGGAGGAGGAGCATGGAAGACGTGTGCGTTCAATCGGTTTCTAACAGCTGACGCAGCAAAACGAGCCCCCACGCTACACTCTCCTCCCCCTGCACACGTCACTCCCCCTCTCTCCACTTCACTCCCCCCATTGGCCAAAAAACAACGGCTGCTCCAATCACACGTCAGGAAGACAGAGCGTGTCCACCTTCAAAAGGCAAAATGGAACTCGACCCATTTCCTCTCTGGACCAGCACTTAACGTCTACTCGTCATCCTGAGCTCATTCAACCATCAACACACCCAAATAAAAAAAAAAAAAAAAGAAAAAAAAAAGGAAAAAAAAAAAAAAAAAAAACAGAAAAAAAATCACCAAAGCAACAAGACAATACCTAAAAAAAAATACTTTTTCTTTAAAAAAATAAAAAATATTCAGGACTATCAGCTCTTCTTTTCTTTTTTTTCTTCTTATATAAAACACCAGCAAGCAAAAAAAAGTTAGGAATACTGAGGTAACTTTACCCTGAGGTAGGTTTTTTCCTTTTCATTACTTCTCTAATCTGTTCTAATCTTGGCGAGAGCGTCCAGGCGAAGACCCCGCCCCTCATTATCATACGCAGGCGGGGTCTGGAGGCTCCGCCCACAGGCCTTTGGCAGATTGGGAGAGAGAACGAGGAAGCCACTCCCCTTCAGTCTGATTTTACCTTCGCTGAGCTCAAGGCAAGGAGCTTTGGAAGACTTTGCTTTTTTTTTGGATCTCACGCCGGAGCGAGGCCAGTCGGACGATAATAACTTCGCTTAATAACACGAGCATCAGCGGCCATGTTTGTCCGGTTGGAGCAAAGATGGCCTGCGTGACGCACCGAAGGTCTCTTAAACCTCAGCACCTCTGAGGAGACTGGCCCCGAGCGTCCGGCGCCGAGAGAAGGCAATGAACAGAAAGTCTTAGACACACCTTGTCCGTCTGTCACTGCAGGACTCATTCACACAGGTGTAGCAAAACCTCACACCTGACTCGCTGCCTTCAATACATTCACCCGAGGGGCCGGGCTAACTCACATATCATATATATATAATATATATAAAATATGCCATTTAAGGTGCGGGTCGCTAGCCAGCTAGCATAGCTGCTGGCGGTTCTATAAAGTTGTAGTTTTATAAAGGTTTCACTCCTGTTAGCTGAGCCGCTGCAATAGAACTGCAGGACCAGCTGCGACCTCGCTCTCCTTACTGTCTCTTGCTGTGTCTGCCACCACACGGCTAAACGTGGAGGGGAGGCTCGGCGCCTCCCCAGCCCCCGCCTCTTTGTAGGCTACATAATGCTACGTGTCATAGACAAGGGACTGGGAGATAAACAGAAGACCCCCCCTTCATAAAAAAGGCAAGGCGGTCAGACACAGCATTTCTTAACATTTACATGAAGATTATATATTTACAACCTCATATTTTCTCCTTTTTTTCTTTTTCTAACCGCTCCGCTACTCGGAGGAGTCTTTAAAGAGCAGTGTTAACATCTGCGGCCCCTCTGCTAGACTTTCATTGGCCAGGAGGGTCAGGGGTGGGCGGGGCTAGAGCCTGAGCCGTGACCTTTCCCTCCTGAGCCGCTGCAGCAGTTTCCCTGCTCCCTCTCCCGGCTCCACCTCACTGCATTTCTATCAATAATAGCTCTGAATAAAACATTTCTATACATATATCTCTATGTTTAAAAAACCACCCTTAAAATATAGGACTGAGTGCAGATGGCTGGAGAGGTCTGTAGGGGGCGACAGAGGAACAAACGGGCCCTGCTGGTGTGTTTGTTCAGTCGATCTGAGCTCATGACGACAGGTGTGAACAACACACAAACCTTTGTTCACACCTGTCTGACTCACACCAGGACGACTCCACCCCTCCCTCTCTCCATCCCTCCTTTCCTTCATCCCTCCATCCTCAATCAGTCTCTCTTCTGGCCTGGCATCTGGTGTCTGTTCTCTTTTTATCTCTTTTTTTTTTTTATTCATTTCATCTTTTTGATTTTATCTCCTTCTCTGTTTCTCTCTAATCTCCAATCTCTCTCTCTCTCTCCCTCTCTCTCTCTCCGGTTATCGGGCGTACTCCCTCCCTCTTAAATTTCTCTCCCTGTCTACCGCTGGGTCCGTGTGTCGCTCTCCTGTATCCGTCCGTTGGTCTGTCCGTCTGCGCATGTGTCTGTCTGTGTGTCTGTCCGTCATGCCTCACAGCATGTGAGGAGGGTTCGGGGACCCTCACTTCCTGCGTGGCTGGTTTTCCTGACTGAGTCCCATCTCTGTGAAGCCTCCGGGATTCGAGCCAGGGCTCATGCCCATCCCGCCTTTCTGTGGTTGTTTGACCTGGGTCAGGATGTCCCGGATCTTCCTCTGAGCCAACTGGAGGGAGAAGAAGAGATGAGAAAGATTTTATTTTTAGGGAGTGAGGATCTAAAGCTGTCAAAGAAGCAGCACCAAGAACTACAAACAGAGAGAGCAGGTGATGAGGAGGAAAGACGGATATGAGACATGAAACCCAAACTAAAGGACGGTTCGCTTTAAATCCACCAAACAGACACAAATGAGACTCCAAAGGGTTTTTTTTGTGTTAATTTTGGACTTCTTACTGGAGAGGACCAGACAGTGGACTGAGCAGGAAACTGGGACCAGGGGGGGCATGTGACTTCATCATGAGGCCAAACCTTCAGGTGCTGAAAAACTCACAAAACCTGCAAAACCTGCAGTTTGCCAAAAATCCCCTGATTTCCTGCTGATCCAGGAAAACTTAACCAGTCTACCCCACATACTGTTTCCCACAATGCACGGCGTCAATTCTAGTAAAAAAAAAATTTTGCATGTAGCAGGTGAAAGTCAGGTTTGGATTCATTACCGCCACCTAGTGGAACGAGTGAGCATTACAGCTACAACACAACAGCACTGATGAGGGACGGTCCATGAGACGGTGGCACCTCCAGAATTTTTTCTTCTGGGGTGGCCAGACTGGGCCAGGGAAAGTCTTGGGGTGGCACACCAAAACCAAAAACCAGAACTGGATCACAGGAACTCTATTCTGCTGTGGTGGTTCATCAACTGGTCTAAAACTACAGGAGTAATCTGGTTTCAATATTTCACAGTAAATGTTACTGATTATCTGATGTGCAGAAAATATTACTGCTATAATAAGTTTCAGCAAAAAGAAAAAAAAAAAAAAGGAATATAAGACCGGGGGGGGGGGGGGGGGGGGGGGCAGCAAATAGATCAGGGTGGCCATGGCCCCCTCTGGCCCCCCTTTCTGGCACCACTGTGCATAAAATGCAAAAGGGAACATCTGTAAATTTTCTCACTTCTTGTGGTAAAAAAAGTGTTTATTTTTTACAAAATTGGTATAATATCAAGAATCAAATATGATGAATTCTTCCGTAATATGATTTTATAATTTTAAACCTTATTAAATCGTTTCATTTATAAAAACAGGACCCTGAAATCTCTCCTTGAAGTTGTTGTTTTTCTACCTGAATTTAAAATCTACTTTAAACCTGTGAGAATACCTTAAAGTCTCAGGTGAGAAGCCTCCTGTTGTACAGCAGGTGGTAGCAGGCGCTGTGAGCTCACTGCCGCCCTCTGCTGGTCACTTTCTGTCTTTTGAATCCCAACAGCTCTCCACCGGGTTGATTTATTTTATCGTTTAACACTTTTTTCTTTAAAACCTGGTCCTAGTTGTTGTATCCCAGCATGCTTTGCAGAGTTTAGAGACAGCACAAAAAAAGGCACACATAGCAGTTTGCCTTCCGCTGCCTGCTCGGCTCATGTTGTGATGTTTTTGTGCTTCTGTTGTTTTAAAGTTTTAACGAACCTGGCTGGCGTAGAAATGTCCGTTGATCTTGACGATGACCTGATCGTTCTCATCTGGTGTCTGTTCTCGTGGGACGACCACCTCAGCTGCCGTCAGGTTCTGCAGTTCGTTCACCTGCACGCACACACACACACACACACACACACGTATTCTGGTTACTACACCAAAGAGCTTGACTCAAAAGGATCCGTTCACTGAGGAGGATTTGGATTCAGGGCTCACCGTCTTCCCTCCCTTGCCGATGACTCTTCCTGCAGCAGCGGCGGCCATCTTGATGTGAGTCTCCAGTTTGACTTCCTCCTTGGGCCCAAAGAAGTTCTCCTCCTTCAGTTTTCCGTAGATTCTGCCCTGAGCCTGCAGGAGGAGATAAAAGCGTTTAAAGCTGTTTGAATTCATCAGAGCAGGAACAGAAATCAGCGGCTGGGCTGTTCATCCGTTACCTTAAACTGAGCCTCAGGGGGTCCGGTCACGATCACCATCCTCATGGTGCTGTCCGGACTCTCAGCGGGGGCGATCTGCAGGAGAACAAGCAGCAACATGAAACCTCCAGTGAGAGGAAGCTCTGGAGATATTTCAGTGAGTGTGTGAGTTAGGGCTGGTCGATTTTGCCTTAAAAAAAATCTCCGATTTTTTAAAGAAAAATTCAAGTTTCGAATCGATTTTCGATTTTTTTCCCCAATGCACTTAAAAACAACTGCAGACATCAGAAATATTGTCAAAGCGCAACTTTATTGCTGTGGTTGCCCTCAGAGTAAAACTGCATATAAACAATCCAAAATAAAAAGTCCATGAGGCTCTGTCATTCAGCAATTTCAAGCTTTTACCCAGGTTTAAGTTTGTAAAGTGCAACAGCAACTTCACAGTACCTTAAATTATCTGATAATGGACAGATAACTAAACAAACTCTTAAAATAAATCTCAGAATAGTGCGAATAAAACATCAAACGTGCAGCTTAAATGCCTGTGGTAGATATAGCCTACTCAAAAGGCAAACAAATGTAAACAAACTTTTATCTTTAACAACAAAATATGTGCCTATTTATATCTCTGACACATTTTTACTTGCATGCTTCAGAAAGGCCCCAGGAACTGAGAGCATCTTTTAAGCCATGGGCAAATTATTTCACCAGTGTGGTTATTGGGGAAATATGCTGTCTGAAGGCAGGTGCTGCGCAGAGTCCAGCTGTTGTTGATATAATGGACTGTCAGACTCATATACGGCTGCATTGCCCGGCTGGACCACATGTCCGTGGTGGCAGAGTAAAACGCCACCTCCTCCAGCTCAGAGTGGATCTTTTGCCGGGTGGCAGTGTAAAGGTGAGGAAGCGCTACGTCGGCGAAATACTTGCGACTGGGTACAACGTACCTTGCATCTAAAACTTTCAACAAGTGATTGAAACCTCGCTTTTCAACAGAATAGATTGGCAGCATGTCTGTGGCAATATAAGACGTGATTGCCTCTGTAATCGCTTTCCAACGTGCTCCATTCCTGTCATACGGCACACAGTTAGTGAAGCTTTCAATAAGTGTTGTTTGCTTTTTAGCAGGTGTGCTACAGCTGCCGTCTTCGTTTCGTAGCTGGTTACACTTCTCCCATTCTCTGGAATGTTTATTCTTCAGGTGCTGGAACTGATTTGTTGTACTGCTACTTCCGGTAGCAACAGGTTTTAAACATATTTTGCAGCGAGGCTTCGTCTGTTCGGCTTCGAACCAGTTCCAAACGATTAAATTAGCTTTGCCTTTCTTTGGAAGTAGCTCTTTATTACTTGCCGCTGCTGTCATGTTGTTTGTATTGTGCTGCACGTGGGAGGGGGCTGGATAATGTTGCGCTACGGAAACCCACAAGGAATGCTAGAACGGAACGCGAAAATGCCGAAAAATTCGAATTTGCAAAATAAAAATCTTTTTTAGCTTTTTTAGCTACAAATTCAATAAATCGATTAAATCGATTTTTTGCCCAGCCCTAGTGTAAGTGAAGTCAGCGTATGGTTCTCCTGTTAAACACACCTTGATGGAGGCCCCGGCGAAGCGGCTCAGCTGCTTGATGTGCTGTCCTTTCTTTCCGATGATGGCCCCCACCGACTGAGCCGGGATGTAAACATGGACCGTCTCCTGCTCTGGAGGCTGAACACACACAAGAGGAAGCTCTCATCACGAACATGTGACGAACATGTGACTGACAGGGGAGAAGAGGAGAGCAGAAAACAGAGAGGAGACTCTCACCCCATAAGGGCCGCAGGGGTTTCCAGGCGGGGGTGGAGGCATGTTGGAGGAGGGCGAGAACAGGCCGAGGGAGCCCAGGTTCAACCCGGGGATCAGGTGAGTCTGTTGCTGCAGAGAAGAAGACGAGGAGGACGGGGAGTCAGGATCAATCTCATCTTTCTATACCAACAGAGACGCTTTGTATGTTTGCACGTCTTGGTCTGACTCACGCTCATGGCGGCGATGTCGTTGTCGTAGGCCTCTCTGATCTTCTTCATCACCTCGTCCTCTGCCAGGCAGCACGCCTCGATGGTTCCTTTAATGGTGATGGTTCTCTCTGGGTTGTACAGCGTCAGGTCCTGCAGACTGCACGGCACAGAGAGAGAGAGAGAGAGAGAGAGGAGATTTTAGTTTGTAAAAGCTGCTCTCTGTGAGGTGACCAGACCTCACTGATAAAAACTGATGTTTACACTCTGGGAGGTGAAGATCTGCCGCTGCGTAAATCATCTGATTTGTTTGTGCTGCTGAGGTTTAAACACAAATCGTGTTTGATGTGACGCCAAACATCACAAACGCGACTCCTGCTGTGTGTGTGTGTGTGTGTGTGTGTGTGTGTGCGTGTGTGTCTTACGGTGAGATGGTGATCTTGGTGTCTGTGTCCTGTTCGACTTTCTTCAGGTTGCGTCCCTCCTTCCCGATCAGGCGTCCCACAAAGTTGTTGTGAGCCAGAATCTTCAGAGGAACCTCATCAGCACTGAGAACCAAAGATAAAAGCAGAGCTCGTTAGGAGCCAGCAGGGGGCGCTCTGAACCATGAGCTGTGGTTAACACATTTTACGTCTCGCTGAAGTGATTCATTGAACCTACGTCTTGGTGTCTTTGGCCTCCTGGTGCATGATGTCCAGGATCATGCGGCAGGCAGCGGAGCAGCCCTCGGGCGTGGAGTGGATGCTGATCGGCTTCTCGGCGGCGCCCGCGTTCTCCTTACGATGGACGTCGATCCTGCAGGAGCAGAAAAGAATCAGAGTGACGTCATGACTCCACCTCAGACCGAACAGGCAGGGGCGTCACCGAGAATTCTGGGCCCCATCACCACAGCCACCCCTACAACAGCACCCAAACCATTCTGTGCAGTGGGAGGCGGAGCAGAGAGACTCCTCGTTTTTTAAAAGAGGAATTCTGAATGTTTTTATTGATTCAGACAGTTTGAGGTCTCGTACTGCAGTAATAACACAAAGGAAAAGAAAAGAGTTTATTTCAGGGCCCCCCAGTAGTCAGTCCCCCCCCCCACGCACACACAGGTGAGTGCACTCACTTGCTCTGCGTCTGTTTGGTGATGTTCCTGATGGTGGCGCCCTCCTTCCCGATGATAGCTCCCACGTACTGCGTGGGCACCAGCAGTCTCAGAGGGATGTCGGCGTGTGGAGGTTTTGGAGGCATCCCGGAGCTTGGGGACCCTCCGCGGGGGCCACCTCGGGGGCCGTACCCAGGGCGCCGGCCGTTATCCGGCCCTCGCTGGCCTCCCTCCATCTCCGAGTTCTCATCGGGGATGTAGGAGACTCGCAGGGCGTTGTTCTCAAACTGATAACCGTTCAGCTTCTGGATCGCTCTGAGAGGAAAACAGAAACAGAAACACGAGTCTGAGTTACAGGTGAGGCTCAAATTTCAGGTTGTAGTTTCAGCAAACGACCACTAGATGTCATCCGTGGAGCGTGGACGGAACTATTTCTAATTTCTGAGAGAATCTGAACTTGTTATAAATCAAACAGGTGATAAACCTGGAGGTGTGAACTTACTGTCTGGCGTGCTCCCTGGATCCATACGTGACGTTCACCACAGCCGTCTCACTGTCTGTGTTCACTGAGAGGAACAGAGGAACAAACACACATTCAGATCACAGATCGTGGACTCAACCCTGACCTCTCTGAAGAGGTTTGGACCTCTCAGGTTACCGTAGTGAGGATGGGAAAAGAAACTAAGATGTCTCACCTTGTTCACAGTTCTCTACAGTTCCACACTGAGCCAACAGACCATCCAACACCTGAGGAAGAGGAGGGAGAGGAGGGAGAGAGATGTCAGTTCACTGTCTGAAACGCAGCACACGTTAAAGGCTCATTCTGCTTTTTTTTTATGCAGTGTGCAGTAGGGATGAGCCGGATATTCGTTTCAAACGAGTATTCGTTACGGATAATGCATGTTTGCCGAATACGAATACAACACGAGTTTTTTTTAGGATTATTCGTATCTGTGCTAAAAGAATCCTCATTGGGTAGCAACAACTACCGTCTTCACTCTTCCTGCTCTGTGATTGGCCAGTCACACACAGCACACCCCCCTCCCTGCACCCACATGCTGCAGCGAGGAGGTGCCTGCTCTCCTCTTTCACACACACACAGACAGGCAGCGAGTGACAGCGACTGCTTCTCTTGCTTGCTTGAGTTGACTGTAGTTTACGTTGCTCTAATCTCTGTGCTACTCACTCAGTTTTCTTCTGCTCGTCTCTATTGAGGTTTGTTTGGTATTTAAAGTTACTTCTTCAACTTATTTCCTGTCATACGCGATGCATGTGACAAGACGGGGCTGAAAACGGCTCGTGTCGCGCTGGTCAGTGCCTCTTGCTTCAATTCAGGACCGTTTTTTTAAGGTTTTCGTTGTCTCGCATCTCTTTAGTTCTTTTTTTTATATTTAAAGTTACTTGATTAACTGTTTTGCAACGTCCACGCTACGCATTTGAAGGCTTAAAGCTGTAAACTCCTGGTGTCGCGTTTTTTTTTTTTTTTTTAACTGGCTGCGTGATTTTAGTTTGGCTGGTGAGAAAGAAACAGAAACACTGTGCTCAGAATGAGCTCAGTGTTTTTGAAAATACAGTGAACAACAAGACATATTTTTTAGTTTTTTGCCACTGAATGTTTGCACAAATCACCTATTAAATTTACACAGATCATAAATAAAGAGACAGTCTTTCACACCACTACATACACATTTTACCAGTTGTACATAATACATAGCTGATCACACAAAAGCCTTTAAAAAAAAAAAGAAGGCAGTTTCAGACTTAAAATAAAGTTCGGGTTTAAGCCCCGCCCATTTCCGGGCAAAACACCACTTCCTGTTTAGGCCCCGCCCATACGAGTACGGATACGGATACGGATAATATGGATGGGCAAACAGATACAGATACAGATACAGATAATGGTGTACTCGCTCATCCCTAGTGTGCAGGTTTCTCTTTCTGATTGCTTTCAGAGCTGATGTATCAGTCAGAGTGTTTCATCTCATTACAGAGAGGATCTCTCTTTTATTCCCTCAAATCTTTGCCACCTCGTCAGATTATCTCATGAACAGATCTGTGTCCTCCTCACAGTCAGCTTCATGTACCCCACAGTTACAGACCCGCTGGAGGATTCTGGGAGGTGTCTCCCTCGTGTGGACACAAACGGTATGATCAGAGCAGCGGAGACAATCTGGTACACACACACACACACACACACACTTTCAGAGCCACTCCCACAGGCAGGAGCTTGCCAAAAGAAGCCAGGGAGCGTGAGCCACACCCTCACCAAACAATAACGGTACACACTGCGTGGAGCTCAGGTAAACAGGTAAATACAGAGAAATGTTTGGGATGTTCAGGAGGTTTAACGTGCTGTGTGTGTTTTGCTAACATGACTCTGCCCCGCAGCCATCAGGAGGAAACAGTTTAATTATTAATTCATCTGTTTAACTGGAGAATCAAAAAATCTGATAAATCCATTTAGATCGAAACAAAAAGGTAGAAACGTAAAGAAAGTCTGTAATAAAAAAAAAACTTTAAAAACTTTTTTCTTTGTTTTTAAATCTTCAGAATCTGATCAACCTGAGCTTTAAACTCCTGACATCCAGGAGGAACCTTTGACATCTTTATTATATTTTTTTATTATATCATATTTGAGCTCTCTGTCTGTAGTTCATGGTTTTCATATTTGGTTTGGATTTTATTAATTAACCCAGAAATGCCTCAGAGATTAAAGATGCTCTTTCCACAGGAACATGTTCTCACAAACTTACAGACGCACAGAAATGATTTCCTGAACAGAGCAACACAAAACAAAACGTCTTCAAACATTTTCACCCTCAGAAAAACTCCATCCTGCTCCTTTAATCCACCTTTAAAAACATTTAGAGACCGGGAGCCTCCTGCAGAGTCCTGGAAGTTCACCAACTTTCTTAAAATGCTCAACCAAAAAAAAAAAACATTGAAATCATGTTTTTATAATTGAATTTTCATGGTTTTGATTCCTGATAAATGCTCTTATAAAACGCAGCCCTGCAGTCAGACCTCTGCCCCTCCAGCTGGGTGCATTTTCTACATAATTTAGAAACTTTTCGTACCAGAAAAAAAGCTCAAAGTGAAGGCTCTGTCTGCTGCAAAAACAACAGAATCTTCAGCCTGTTTGAAAACAGATCGTTTTGATGTTACAGTCTGAGAGTTTATTCTTCAGTGGTGTTTTCAGAGACTTGAACCTCAGTTTTGTTAAATTCTGATTGTGGTAATAATTTGATTTGTTGTTTATGAAAGAAGAGCTTCAGCTTTAATCCTCCTCCAGTTCTCTGATTTTCTGTCTGCTGGATGAATCTCACTCAAAGTTAGAAACATTTGAAGCTGAATGTTTTATTTCTTTAATGTCACCATCAAACACTCAGCACGTGGCCTTTTCAGCCCGTCTTTATAGCTGCCGTTGTTACGATGGTACAGACTGTGTGACGTGGTCGTCCAATCAGATTCATCTGCTCATAGCGACAGCGATTAGCGAGCAACAATCGATGAGTTTGAGCGCACAACAGTTAGCACATAATGAGATCAATAAGTGACGATTAGAGGATGTTTATTTCTGATCACTGATGAATCGAACCGGAGCTCAGAGCGAGTTTGACTTATTAAATCCACCCACTCATAGATTTATGAGCTTTAAAGTTCTCAGCCACAGAAAACAGCCAAGAACGTGTGTTTGTGTTTGTGTTTTTGTGTGTGTGTGTGTGTGTGTGTGTGAGCAAGAAGAAAAAGGAACTGACCTCCCACTGCAGGTGAGGTGGGATGTTTCTGATCTGCAGTTTCCTGGTCCTGAGGAGACAAGAAGAAGAAAAGGAGGCGGTTAGAAAACTTTGAGTCCGAGAGAAAGAAGCAACAACCCGAGCATGACATATCTGCACAGCAATACACACCACACTGTGTGTGTGTGTGAGTGAGTGTGTGCGTGTGTGTGTCGGTGTGTCAGGGTGAGGGTTTAGGGATAAAGGCGAGCGAGAGGAAGAAGAGGAGGCCTCTGAATGAGGCCTGAACGTGTCCTGAGAGACAAACAGGAGCCGATTAGAAGAGAGTCTGTTTGATGAGACTTCATCTGATACTGAATCCAAACACTGAGTTCAAACTGCATCAGCTCCACACACATGTTCAGAGTCACACACATGTTCAGAGTCACACACACACAAACACACACTGACACTTTGCAACTCGCCAAAAAAAAAAAAAAAAAAATCTTTTTCTTTATGTTTTTTCTTTTTTTGACAGCAGCAAAACAAATTAAAAAGATTTTATTCGTCTGATTTCTAAATAGATTATTTTACCATGAAATATGAGCCACATCAGCAGTTTTAAGCAGAAACTTCCCGCCTCTCTCTCTCTCTCTCTCTCTCTCTCTCTCTCTCTCTCTCTCTCTCGCTGCTCTAAAAAAATAACAGTAAAATATTTAAAATTTAATAAACATGAAAAACTGGGAGTATTTTTATGGATTAACTCAGATTATCATTGTGCAAAAAGAAATATTTGACTGTGAAATTAAACGTGACCCTAAACTCAAACATCAGATCAGACGTTGGATTCAAACTGGTATGAAAGATGTTTATGATGTTGGGCGCCGTGCTCACAGGTACGGGACAAGGTGTGCTGGAATTTTACACACGCTGGGATTATTAACTCAGCTTCAGGTTCAAATATATTTTTAGAAGCACTTTTTTTAAAATGTTGAAGTTTGGATCCGGCCAATGAGACGAGACTCGCTCCACCACGAGGTCCCGAGTCCTCTGAAACACCATCTGCAGGGACACGTCTCGAGACCTGGACGAATCCGGATGGAAGCGACTCGCTTTGGAAGCTGCACGGTTTCCAAATCTAACTTGACATCCCTGAAGAGTACGCGGGCGACGTGGAGCTTTTCCCGCCAACCACAGGCTGCTCCGGACATCTACAGACCGCCGTGACCGGGCAGCTCAACCATGTGACCCTACACGCTCCTGGAAACCCACGACGATACAGATTCTTCTTTTATTCCATTTTTTTTTAACAGCATGAAACGAAATCAGTCACGGAGGCGCCACCTGTGACGTAAACAGCCTCGGCTCTTTAAGAAGCCCGACCTGATGCAGAATCGGTGACCTTTGACCTCGTGCCTTTTTGCTTGCATTGAAATGTAGATGTATGTGCAACAGTGCAGCGCTCCGTCTCAACCACCCATTACCGTCTTACGGCTCCCTACCCGACCCCCCCCCACCCCCACCCCCACCCCCCCAGCATCAATGGATCTTAACTCCAACAACAACCAACCCCCACCTATTAACCCCACCCACGCCCCCCCAGGAGGCTGCAGCATGCATGAATAGTCTTTTGTGATCCAAAATACCTGACGTCCCCCAATCCTAAACAAGCCCTTTGATCCTCATCAATACTCGGCTACAATCACAGGCTCCTCCCCCGGACCACAAAACTCCACACGGCTTCACGTAAAACTTCCACCACCAGAACCTCCATGACCCCAACACACACACACACACACACACACACACAAATACTCATAATACACATCCCATCCCCCATCAGGCCACCAACAGTGAACTTGTTTGACCCGACTGATGCTGCCGATAGCCTCCCTGATTGGCTGGAACTATGGCAACAAGTCAGGAATGGGCGGGCGGATGGGCGACACGACAGCACGCTTCACATTTGCTTACACACTCATTCACTCCTGCGCCATTTTTTCCTCTAGGAGCAGGTTTGTGTTACGCTTCGATCGTCATGATGTCACATCGAGCTAAACGCTAAAAATTAAAATCGTGCAGGAAAAACAAAAAGATGCACAATTCTGCAAAAAAAGTAGCTTTGGAATTACAAAAAATAATTTGTCAGTTTGAGAAAGTATGACAACATGAGTGTAGATGTTACCAATCAGAATCCAAAAGGGGCGGGGCTTCTGATACAAATGATTATAGATTTCCTTATGTTGAATTATGAGTACTTCAGGGTTGGCATGTTTTTTAGGAACACATCAAACATGCCCATAAATCCTGACGGAATCAAACACAAAGAGAAGAGTGAATGAAATGAAAATGAAAAACCAGATTCCCTCAGCTGTGACGGCTTTTATCCCAAACTCAGCTCCAACAAAGGACCCGAGAGAGGAGAGAAAGAAAAATAAAGCGCGAGATTGAAGGAGGAGGTGGAGGAGAGAAGGCTTTGCTGCCAGGAGAGGTCAAAGGGCAAGGGTTAGAGCCTCAGACCAGACAGAGGGGCCCAGAGACCACAGGGGGGGGTCTGCGTGTGAGAGTGACGGGCGGCGTGAAACACTTTCAACGACAGGGACACAAGAATGGAAGTTTGATATTTTAAGGTGTAAATAAACGGCTCGAGAACAATGTGAAGTAAACAGAAACAGCTTGAGCAGGTTTATAATCACTCAGACGAGACGGTGACGCAGCTGCTGAACAGAACCGACACCGAAACTTCAGATAAGCGCTCATCGATACGTCCCAAAGCTCAGCTGCTCTCAAGCAACCCAACAGCGTCCACAACGAGCACATCGCTACAACAGGAAGCTCGGGGAAAGACGCCGCGTGGTTAAAGGTGTCGCCGACGAGGTCGCCTCCGTGTCTCTGTCAGCTGCTGCTGCTGGAGTTTCCTGAATCCTTCAGAAAACATTTACACAAAGACCTGAGATCAGTCTGATCCCCGAGATGACCACAAGAAACCAGCACTGATACCTCCAAGAACACCTGGACCACAGGAAAACGTTTTGGAAGAGTTTTCGATGTGCAAAATATCGATTCATATGTTTTAAAGTCTAAAAATAAGGTTAAAGAAGAGGTCGACATCAGAATCCTGCAGTCTCCCTGAAAATGATCAAACATGAGTCATGATCTAAGATGCATTTCCCGGCCCTCTTGCAGGGATTTTTCCTGTGCAGGTGTTTCTGCAGGAATGTCCTCTCTCCAAACCGAGCACATCAGAAGTGGAGCATCTTCCCTGCACGCCTGATTTACTCCATTTCATTCATTTTCCTGTTTCCTCTGTTTTTCTGCTTTCATCTTGTTTAGTATCGATGCCGTGGTGACGTGCAGTTTATCCATAATTACTGACGCTAATCCTGCGTCTGACTTCCTGCCTGCTGAAACCAACTGAGGTTCATCACAAGCTCTGACGGCCTGTTTGCAGCCGGGTCGCATCAGGACCGAGGCCTGTGAAGCTTCAGCTCAGTGCATCCCTTACTAACACACACACACACACACATACCTCAACCTAAATCGTGTCCATTTAAAGAAGCAGCCAACAAATAACTTGTGACTCATTTCTACAAAATATAAAACACACACGCTCAGGGAGCAGGAAGTCCAGTACCCCTCCCCTCATACACACACACACACACACAGCCCAGCCTGCTCTGACATGCTGCTGAAGCAGCCCAGAGTGCAGGGGGTTAATATTTTATAAGCGCCATCTAGCCAGCAGAAAGTCTCAGATGAATTTTTTATTGCTAATGATGAAGAACGGACGGACAAACAGCGACATGCAGCCTGCTCGCTGAGCGGCCCGCCTTCCAAACGCCTCTGACCATCTAATCCAGACCAGCTGTCTTTATATTACACACCTCCAGAGCTCCGCCCTCGGAGACGCTGCACGAGCGGCGTGGACAGAAGAAGAGGAGGAAGACCTCAGTTTGGTTTGACTTCAGGTGACAGGTGCAAAGAGTCTCTCCAGCAGACTCAGGGATGCTTCTGGAGTTAGTCAGACGAACTCGAGGTTGATCAGAGTCAGAGGTTGATCGGAGCAGCTGCAGCCTCATTTCTGATTTTTGTTTTTGTTGTAAGTTGCAGAAACTTTTCGCCAAGTCTTCAAGGTAGACGCAGGAATTGATAATTTTACATTTTATGGGCAAATTCAAGCAGCAGATGCAAAACAGTTCCTGCAGCTAAACCTGCAAAAAAACAAACTAGTTTCTGCAAAACCGAGAACTTCATTTTCCTCCAGCATCCCGTCGTCTCTGTCGTCTCTGTCGTCTCTCCTGCAGTTTATTCAAAGCTTCCCTGAAGGCTGGAGACAAAGTTGCAGGAGATGTAACATTGCCTGAGAGCTTTAAATAGATGGCGCAGGCAGGAGGAGGAAAACCGGAGACAGCAGGAGGAGGGGGAGGAGGTGCAAGGGTGGAGGAGAGAGATTCCGCTCTGCTCCTGAGTGAAGGAGAGGACGCAGCGGGCTCAGAGTGTAGAGGCAGGAACGTGTTCAGGGGGTGAATGTTCAGGCACACCTGGATGCTGCTCCTATCAGCTTACATCCATCCTGCAGGACTCTGCTGGTTCCTCTGCACCTCCTGCTCCTGCTCCTGCTCCTCCAAAACATCTAAAACACACAATTTCAACTTAAAGGTGCAAAAATTCTGCTTCATGCATTAAATTAACTCTCCTGCATGAGAGGGAAAAACCAGAGGACAGAGATGTTGTCCTTCATAGCAGTCATCTCTCTCTCGCTCTGATTGGTTCACATTTATGGGGGAAAGGTCATCTAGCTCTCGCTGCAATCTGATTGGTCCACAAATGCCCCTTCTTGAGTTTGAGTCTTATCCAATCAAAATTTAATAATGATGCCACCAAGAGGGCTGAGGGCTCTGCTGCTATCTGCGAAAGCACTCAGGTGTTCAATATTAATGTGTGTGAATCATGAATATCCGCGAGTTTCCTGTTCCTCCTTTAACTTCCTGTTTGTGCATCAAACTACAAATTATGATCATTTAACTGAATCGTAAAAGCTTCTGCACGTCTGACCTCACTGTGCAGCTCAAACTGTTTTCAGACATTATTTACATCTCCAGGTAAACGTACCTGACTTCCTGTTAAACTTCAGGATCAGCTCATTGCGCAAAATATGCAGCAGGTGAAGTTTTGTCCATATTTATAAATTAAGCTCATTAAAAAAAAAAAATCAGTTTGGAGTGACGTCACTCACAATGAGAATCAGTTTTTTTATTTCTTATTTTATTTGAGTGTCTGATTTAATCTGAAAACACTTTTTGCTTCGAAAAACAACCAAAAGCTGACACGTGGGGAGAAAACAGAGACGCGCGCGTCTTAATTTGCCCTGATTTCGTTGCGCCTCTATTAGAGAAAGATGTTTCAGGCATTCATTTAGTGATACGCGCGTGTTTACATCTTCGTTGGCGGTGTGATGGACAGGGAGCCCTCAGTCCTGGAATTCATTTAGAGAAAAAGGAGGGGGGGCTGTGCGGGTCAAAGTTTAGCCTCTGTTCTCCTCTCTGACCCCGCCTGCTGCTGGCGAGGCAGGCCTCCATTTTGGAGCTGCGAGGTCTCCATTTTGAGACACACACAGCCTCCTCAGTCAGCGTGTGTTCACCCTGACTCTTAATGTGACCTTAAAATCACTTTAATACGCACATAAAGTTATCATGACGTAATAATCTACCGTATGGTTCGTGCTGTGCGCAACATTAAGCCGTAAATTGGAGATTCACGTCTGAATGTTGTGTTCAGTGCGCAGGACTGTGCGCGCGCGCACACCCCTCGCTTCTTTAAAGTGTTATTCACTCAAACTTTATACCAAAGTAAATATTAATTATTTACCGGAAACGGAAAATGACCATTTGAATCCCATTTGACATGACGTGTTCTTCACCTCCAGCAGCTCTTCCCTCAGCACGCCTCGCCCCCCTCCCCTCCTCCTTTTACTCGCCATTTTGTGAAGCTCATAGCCATTTCACGTTGAGTCCACAGAGCTGGGCGGGGGAGCAGCAGGCCCACAGGAAGGCTGAGTGTGAGGCTGTGTGTGTGTGTGGGGAAACACGCCTGTAATGCCACGTCCGTGTAAAACTCTGCAAAGTGAACATTCAGCTCCTGGTTCACGGTTTGGTTGCGAGGAAACGATGCGCGTGAGGTGAAGGAGTCTGCGCCTCGCGCGTGTAATCCCACACGAGGCGCAGATTTTATTCCTCTGCGTTAATAGATGAGAAAAAAAGGGTGGAGGTGACTTTAGATGGTGAAGAGCATCAAGAAATCTAAATTCAGTTTGTAAACAAAGCTAAAGTATTAAAAGCAGGTCTGATTTTATTTCCCGTCAGTCAAATTAAATTACGGAAACGTCCCCTTCCACTTCAGGTCGATTATTTAACACGTCATCACACTGGATTTCTGAGGATTCTTTAAATATCTTGATTTTTTTTTTTAATACAGTACACAAAACAATATTCTTTTACTGTTTATTTTGGGTTTTATTAATAATTTGAATTTAAGCTACAAGAGAACATTTATTTTTTTTTTACATCAAACGGCGCATGCGCAGAGAAACTGATCCCCGTCTGCCTTCGAAATATTTAGAAGTGCTGCCAAATTCAGAGTTCCTAAAGCAGAGAGGGGTCAAACCAATTAATGTTCAGATTGTATATAAGAGGCGACATTTTTATAAAGAGTTTTTGATGAATTGTTTCACAACATGATGGTCAAACATGTTACAGATCGATGCTCAGTCAGGTGAGGTCTCAAGCTTTCAGTCAGGCTGTTTCAGAGGCCCGTTCGAGGACGTCTTCCGACCTCTGTGTCGCGTTTCCAGAATGTTCTCTATTCGAACACAACGTGTATGCAAATGCAGATTTTCTGGTGCATTTTCATCTCCATCGCTGTCATCTCGTCTCTCCTCCCTCCTCTCATTCATTCAGACATGTGAGAGCCCGTAGGCAGCCATCTTGACCAACGCCCATTTACTACAATGAGAGAGCGGTCACATGACGAACCGCACACACAAGAGGAGGAGAAGAGGAGGAGAAGAGGAGGAGGAGGGAAGACCACATGCGCCATTACATGAACATGGTATGATGCAGGCTGTGTGTTTGGTGTGTGTGTGTGTGTGTGTGTGTGTGATCAGACAGCTACAGCTCATTAAAGCCTCCACGTCCACCCGAGGCGCGCGTTTCACAGCTGACAGCACAACTGTGAGCAAAGTGAGACATGAGAATAATATTCATAGAGACAAAGATAGATTTACTATAACGGGCTGCACAAGTGTTGGACATGATACTGAAGCCGCAGCTGCAGGCTGCTGCGCCCACGCGCTACAACGACAGGGACACACCTCCCTCCGTGCGCGCGCACGACATCTCTCTCTCTGACAACTCCACCTCTGGAGGAAGGAAGCCGCCAGTTTCATTTCAGGATGTGCAACAGTTCATCACATAATCTACAAAATCTGCAAACACCTTCTGCTTTTGTCCCCGCGCGCCTGCCTTTATGTTTAGAGGAAAGGACACGAGCACGAGCACGTCCCTCCATTCACAAAGTGCGTAAAAACTACTCGGGAGTTACTGCGCGTTCACGTGTCGTCAGACAAATGGGCTTCTGACTGTGAACCCGCCCGTATGTAACAACAATTGCCCTGAAAGTCATATTTTCAAAGACACAGAGACGCTTTATTTCTTGTTTGGTATTTTTTTCTTGTACTATTAATGAATTAAAGTTATTTAAATCTGTCATTTTATTAGTCATATAAATGTTCTCGCGCTGAATCAGGTGAATTAACCCTTTTTATTCTCCCTGTGAAATCATTGTGAATCAACTTGCTGAAGGTTATTAAAGTAGCCGAGGTTTCCGGTCTGTCCCTTGACATAGAAACACATTTATAATGTTTTAATAAACATTTATAACATTTCTCCCCTACCTCACATTTTCACTCAGGAGATTTTTAAAGGACAAAAAATGTCGAGGCTTGGTAAACACGTTGAAACAGCTTTTTTTTTTCTCCACACATGAGGCTTATTTTTACAGATTTTTACGTGTTATTAAGTAAAAAAATAACATTTAACTGCTTGTCCAGTCATAATTATTAGTTATGAGTAATATTATCCCACTTTGATCGAGCAGTATCTATGATTTTACACGTTAAGACCTTTTACTCCATAAGAACCCCTCATTCCGAGCAGCACGTGAATGCAGCACTACTACGACGGTGAGCGGGGTGGGCGGGGCTCTCAGCTCTGAGATAGAGAGGGAGAGAAAGGAGGAGGGGTGTGTGTGTGTGTGTGTGTGTGTGTTGGGGGGGGTTATTCTATAGAATGTGTGCCATGAATGCGGGCTGACATATAGCTCTGGTTGGGGGTTTCTGTGTTTTTACTGAAGCAGAGAAAATTCTAGATTTTCTTTCCCGGTTCGAGCGAGCAGTGTCGGGCTTTCCCCGCGCGCTCACCGGCCGAACCCCCGCGCGGTCTCCTGCACGCGGCAGGTAAAGGTAGACGAATAAAAGGGAAATAAAGCTCTTTAAATGAAAACTTTGTTTGGAAAAATATGAAGTAAGAACTGTGGAATGAAAGCCGACCCCTGAGCTCCGCGGGAGGAGGAGACTTTTGTTTCCCACAGCCGACAGAGATGTGATGTGGCACAGAACTCCGACGGTTAAAAGACAACAAAATATCGACAAAGCGCCATTTTTAAGACTAAAATTAACAACTTGAGTGTTTTTTTTCCCGAATCATTACGAAATAATTTTAAAGTTTTTGAGAAACCTGAACTAAAAAAAAAGAAATGAGAGAAGAGCTGAATTTAAACCGGCTTCAACAACCTGAGAAGGCTCCATGTTTGACTCTTCTTATGGAATAACTCGATCAGAGAGGCTGCTCTCCCTCATGTCCTTCATGAGAGGACAGCTTTAGCATACTTTATAAGATGCTGTTAATCCCTGATGGAAAATTTACAAGCGTTGGTACTGAAATAAATCAAACATACTCTCTAGATTAAAGCAACAAGGTGAGCATTCACTCAAAAAGATCTGACCCTGCAGGGAAAAAAATTAAAAAATCCATCAATAAAATAAAAACTTCTTCATGAATCAGTGACAGGGACTGTTTGAGGGCTGTATGCAGATTCAGTTCACACAGTTCAGACAAGAGAAGAGCTCACAGCAGAGGTGAGGTTTACTGCTCACAAACCAAACAGGCAAATATTTTTATTTACAAGATTTTTCTTCCTTTAATCCACATTTTATCTGACAGATTAAATGATGTAATGTGCTGTTATACACACCACACGTTCCTTTATCTTTGCTAATTTGCAGAACACCTCTGTTGTGTTTTTATTTATCTGTTTATCAGTTTTATTTGTTCCATGTTGCTCTTCTTTCTGCTGTTTCTGCTTCATGTCATGTTGCATTGACTCTTTGTTTGTATCTGGTGCAAAGATGATAAATTTATTCTCTCGAAACTCTTTTAATTTAATGCAAAGATTATAATCATCTTGAAACACAAAGCCACAGTTCATTTTGACTGATTGTGCTGCACAGTTCTGCACTTTTTGAAATCAAATTTTACAGCTGTTTACACATTTTAGGACCAAACCAAAAAAAATAAACTAAAATAAAAATAATGATATATTTCACGCACAGCCGAACAAACAGCACACCTGACACAAGTGTTGCATGTTAAGCTTATTATCCCTGATGGAGTTTTTTTTTTTTCCTCCCTGATTTGAAGACAAATCTTTTTAGATTTGCACATCCTGATTTTCTTCTCTCCTTTTTCATGCATTTTTTTTAACCCAAACAAGCAAATAAAAAAAAAGATAATTACAATTCATTCTAAATCGAGGACTATTTAGAGATGTCTTAAACATTTCCAATCACAAATTTAAAACCTCTCACAGCTGAAAACAGACATTTATCAACCTCTGATTTAAAAATTTGAGACTTTTTACAGCCGATCAAAGACAAAAAATTGCAGAAGCCCTGTTTAGCTTTTTGTCTTCAGTTAATACAAAAAACACACGAAGAAGGAAAAGATTTTTTTTAAGTGCATTCAAAGATTAAAAAAAAAAAAATTCTCAGATATTTTTAGTTGAAATTTTCCTTTTTGAAAAACTTGTTTTTGTTTCTTTCAGGATTTACTTTACACACAAGCAGCATTTTAAAAAAGTGAATGTTCTGGGTTAGAGGAAAAAAAGGAAAAATATTTGTTTATTTTTGAATTTTTTATTCTTTGAATCAGTTAATTTATATCTCTATTTAAAGGATTTTCTTTTTTAAGATTATTTGCACCAAGAAGGACTCTTAAATAACTTTTAAAAGAACTGTTTTTGATTAAGAACTAATTAAAAACAATTATCCTTCCACTTTAAAGACACTTTAAATATCATTTAACATCATTTTTTTGATGACATTTTTGTTTGTCTTCAGAGTTTGTTCATGATGTTTGTTTTTGAAGCTACAGAGTCTCATAAACTCAAGTGTCTGATGTTTGAGAAGCAGCAGGTAACAGAGAGGTGAAGAGGAAGAAGCTCATTTATGTGCAGATTTTATTTTTAACACGTCAGCTGATTTTACCTCCTGTGAAGAGGTCGGGGCAGCTCTGAGCTTCAGATTCAGGAAATGAGACTGAAAAGTATCCTGCAGCTCAGAGAGGAAGATTATGGAGATTTTGCTCCGTCTTTAAAGCGGTGTGGTTTCTGTTTCTGTGTCAGTCTTTGTTTTTAATTTTCATGTGAAGGTGTCACACTAAGATTCAGCTGCAAACAGTCTGGTTTTCTAACTCAGTCTCACTCTGAAACACCTCTGAGCTTCTCTGTGCTCAGAAAACTTCAATCCAACTGTTGTCAGGTTTCATTAAAACGTCTTTATCCCCTCACTCCTGACCGTCCCTCCTTGAAGACAATGGAGCTGCTGTCTTTCCTCGAAAGACGGAATAGAAAGCGAAAAAGAGGGGGGGTGTCTCAAAAACAGGAGGGGGGGGGGGAGGAGGAGGAGGAGGACAGGAATGAGGAGAGGAGGGAGGAGTTCCTGCTTTGTCTGAGCGGGAGTCAGTGTGTGCGTACGTGCGCGCGTGCGTGCGCGAGAGTGACGTCAGCCTCTACTTTGTTTTGAATCGTTGAGGAACAGGGCGGGACCAAGGAGAGCCAATGAGAGAGCAGCAAGGAAAGGGGCCCGTCTCCACGCGCCCGCACACACACATGCGCGCGCGCGCACTGATGTGGAGTTCGAACAGCAGAGGGCCGCCTGAGTCACTGTGCTCTGTGCTGTGACTTTAAACACACTCAGGCTGCATGTTTGAGGCTGCAGCAGCGGGTTCAGACTCTGAGTTCACTCCGACATGAAAACGTGTCTCCATCAGAGAGTTTTTATGAACGTGCAGCCAAAAAAATCCTCTCATGCATGAACACAGAGACCTCTCAGACCGACATCCTTCAGAAATGAGACCAAACAAAAAGAAAAACCATCCTCTCTGATCTGACTTTAGTTTTTATCCGTCATTTCCACAGAACAATCAGGATCTGATCACATTTATTAAATGTTTCTCCTCTGCGCTCGGACTTTATGAATTTTTCTGTGTAAAGTCCATCAGATTTTTTTTGTTCCTCTTTTTTAAATTTCTTCTGGTACACCTGGGGGTTTAAAACCTGTAGCTGCTCTTTTATTGGTTAATCTCTCCTCAGCTGAGGGCGTGGTTTCACTGTTTCCAACCAACACTCTTCCTGTTGAAGTGAACAGCATCATGACAAAATATCTGTTTCTCTTATTTCCTCAGATTTAATGATTCAGTCCGGCTCTTTTTGAAGCTTCTTCGTGTTTTTGAAACACGTCTCAAAAAACCTGCAAAGTCCAAACACTAACAGCAGGTGACACAAGCTTCTAAAAAAGCCAAAGAACGGTGAACACTGTGGTTTCATTTGCCTGATCTGCACCTCTCACATGATGCATCAACTTCAGCGTCAATATTCAGAAGGAGATTTGATCCACAGGCAGCATCAAGATCCAGAAAATATTTGACACACACACACACACAAAAAAAATAATAATGTTCCAGAGCAAAACTGAGTCAGACAGTTTGAAAGCATGAAGGCAGCAGGTCAAATTAAAGGTTAATATAAGTCAAGGTATAAAATAAACAAAGAATAAAAACATAAAATCTAAAAATGACATAAGATCATAAAATCTGGATTCACAAAATCTCAAAAAAAAAAAAAAAAAATCAACCTGCAAACACTAAACACACGCCTGGTTTTTCTGTAACAGTAACTGTTTATGGGACGTCACCTTTAATAAATTAAACTCCTGCAGAGTTTGGGAAAGTTGTTAATTTTTTTTTTTTTTTTTTGTGAAGCAAAACTTTGACTAAATACGAAGCAAACACTTCTCAGTGAGCTCTCCTGAGTTTAACGAACAACAACTCAGTGACTCCTCAAACAGGAAACTACAAGATCTGCAAATGTTTCGCAATCATCTGTGATCAAAAAATTTCAGACTCAAAATAAATAAAAAAAAAAAACTGAAGCCAACATTTTGCACAAACACAAATAAACTTCAGACACGAAGCTGTCTGAAACAAAGTGTCCAGTCTGGGTGAGTGAGCTTTAATCTCAGACAAAATATCTGAGATTAAAGAATCTGGATTTTAGATTTTCTAAAATTGATTTGAAAGTAATAAATAAATTCATCTGCTGAACTTTTTTGGATTCTAAAAGAGAAAACAAAGGCTGAGTTTTTGAAGAAACAAAAGTGACTCTGGTTGAGCTGTAACCTGGTTTAAGATGCTGTTAGGACAGACAGACAGACAGACAGACAGACAGACAGACAGACAGACAGACAGACAGACAGACAGACAGACACACAGACAGACAGACACACAGACAGACAGACAGACAGACTTCAACCCCTCCTGCACATCAAGCTAACGTCCAGCTCAGGTCAGAGTTTCCTGCTTCTGATTCGCTGAATTTCACCGACTCGTGTCACAGATTAATTTCTAATAATCTGATTTAACAAACACAGAATCAGCTCATCCCAAAGTTAGCCTGAATGCTAATTCACCGCTTAAACTGTAAAAAAAAAAAAAAACCTGTTGAAAGTAAAAAAAAAACAGGCAGAAAAAATGAAAACATTTATATGAAAAGTAAAGAGAGATTTTTTTTATATGTTACAAACTCTCAGTTTGACATTTTATTGTTGTAATTTTGTCGTTTGGGCCTCTGCTGCAGATAAAGCAGTTTGGCACTGATGGCTGCACATTTTGCATTTTTCTCTTTTTGAATTATCTTTTTGATTTTTTTACAGCAGGCACAGAGTGTGCAGCCCTCAAGAGTTTACAGACATACAGTTAGCTTTTTAAAAAATACATAAAAAATACCCCCCCCCCCCCTCTCTCTCTCCTTGGCTTTAAACTGAAAAAAAGTTTCAATGAAGCTTTTTTTAAAAATTTTTGTTCTTTTTTGTCTCTCTGCAAAGACTCAGCAGTAATTTTTGATGCATACATCTTTCATAAACTCAAACAGGACAACAAGTCAGTTCAGCTCAGAAACAACGAGAGTCGACCTCTGAATCTTCTTCCGTTTATAAATATGCAACAAAAATAAATTAAATCCAGATCTGAAAAGTTTTACGACAAGAAAAAAAAATCATTTAGGGTTAAATAAAGGTTCTGTTTTTCAGAACTCTCAGACAAAAAAAAAAGAAACTTCTCAAAATTACATCAACATCCATCAAAAAGACTGATGATGATTCTGGGAAAAGACGGAACCAGAGAATTTTTTTTGTTGCAAAAATATTCCTGCAAATCCTGCAGAAAATCTTTGTCCCTGTGAGCCGTCTGACAGGCCGAAAACATGCAGACAAAAAAAGAAAACTCACATCCATCCTTCCTCCTCTGTCATGTCGGCTTGAGCAGAATAAAATGAAAATCATGAGTATCTGTCGTCTTACAGAGCGGGACGGACAAATTCCTCAGCAGTGAGTTTTTTCCGTCATGCATGACATTTTCAAATCTGTGACAGGAAGTGCTATTTTCAGCTGCAGCTGGGTCTGAGAGGCTTTCCCCTTTTTCTACAGGAGAGGAGCTTTGAGTGGACAAATCCTCCCTCTGCTCTCTGACTCTGAGCAGCTTCAGGGTTCAGTCTGTTCATGTGCTCTCACTCTGTCACTCAGAGGAGTCATCCTCTCACAAACACAGTCCTGATGTTTGAGTCCTTCCTCTGTCTGCACCAGGGTCTCCATTTAGGAGTAAAACACACACACACACACACACTCCCTCTCTCCCTCACACACACTAAGCTGCAGACCACGTGAGCCAGTGCAGTGGCTGTGATATGGCACACCCCCGGCTAGCACACACCCACTTCAGAGAGAGAGAGAGAGAGAGAGAGAGAGATGGAGGGGGGAGGACGAGCACATTACAGCTATGGGGGGAGGGGACTCTCTCTCTCCCTCTCTCTCTCTCCATCTTCTCTCCCTCTGCAGCTCATACATGTCTGCATGTGTGTGCACGAGCGTGTGTGCATGTATGTGCGCAGCCGCAGACGTGTGTCAGACATGTGACGCGCAGGCAGCGCCTCCATTTTAACTCTTTGAGAATCTCGGTGCAGGAAGAGAAGCAGAGAGCAGAGGATCATGGGAGGAAAGTTGGAGGATGCAAGAAATGAGCAGAGCAGTGAGATGAAAATGAAAACTTGTTTTAAAGCCACAAAGAGACAAAGACGGTTTATAACTTAAAAAAAAAAAAAGTCTGTGATTGGTTTAAAAACCTCCTCAGAGCGTTACAGACGACAGACGATTATTAATCCATTACTAAATTAATCGATTTTGATAATCGATTAATCGGTTTAAGTGATTGTTTAAGAAAAAGACGTCCAAGTTCTCCAGTTTCAGCTTCATAAATGTGAATATTTTCTGGTTTCTTTGCTTCTCTTTGACACTCCTGATTATCTTTGGTTTGCAAACAAGACATTTGATGATGTCATCTTGGACTCCAGGAAACATTGACATTTTTCACCATTTTTGGACATTTTATGGACCAAACGTTTACTCCATTAATCGAGAGAAAAATCGATTATGAAAATAATCGTTAGTTGCTGCCCTAATAAACATGTCTGATTTATAAAAAGGTCCGAGTGGGTTTAGAGTCGGTTTAAAACCAGAAAGACCAAAAAAACACACCACCAGACTGAGTCAGCGGCAGACCAACAACACCTGCTTCTGTAAGGAAGACTCAGCGTACAGACTTCAAGTCCTGGGAGCTGCTGGTCTACCTTTCCCCTCCTTTGTTCCTTCATTTCTGTCTTTGATCGGACTCAGGGTTTTGGATCCAACATGGTTTCTAATCCTGAAAACCAGCAAACGGAGGCAGATCAGCAACTCCTGTGTCTCCTGTGAGGACGACGAGCAGCACTGATGTTTCACACCTCATTTCACACTCAGTGTGAGATTTGATGTCATGTCGCGTGAAGAGATTTGATGGAGATATTTGGAGATAACCTCACAAACACCAAAAAACGCCCCGTACAGGTGGATGTTTGGACTCAGGTGTGTTTGTGTTAATAAATCTCCTCCTCTGCTCTCCTCTCTGCAGGAGCTTCGTTTCATTTTGATGCAGAGCAACACAGACCACGTCCTGAAGGTACGGAGTGTCCATGAAGTCTCTTTACGTAAAAAAAAAATGTTACAAAAATGAGGAGAAGACAAAGTTTTTAAACCGGTTTAAAAAGCTGCTGTACGAGCAGCATCCGAATGTGAAGACGGCGCTCGATGACCACGTTAGCTGTTATGACCTCATGGTGGCGATGGGTCAGTGATGTCACAACTTAGGGGTTCATTTAACAAAACCGGTTCCGTCAACAGGAAACCTGAAAAACACTAAAGCAGTTTATTTCTGCTGACAGAACGACTCTGATTCAGATCTCTCTGAACAGATTTTGTAAATTGTTCGGAGACTTTAAGGACACTCTGTACGTCTCGTGAACTCTGTTGGGTCTCGGATTTGTGAACTCAAACGTTCAGGTGTAAACTGAGGTGACAAACAGAAACATGTCAACGATGCAGCTCTCAGTCTTCACCACAGATCCTCTTTTTTTCTCCTCAGACAGCAGATTTTCATCTCGTCTCGTTTCCTGTGAAAGTGCAGCTGATGCACCGCTCGCTCCTGAAGTGGAAACCAGCTTCAGACAGACGGACCGACAGACACCGAAGCAGAGCAGACTCACTCGGTCAGTGAGTCATCAGGAAACTCTACAGGGCTGATTTGGGAGGAATAAACTCATAATTCTGTGTCTAAATATAAAACCTCCCCTCCTACTGTTTCACTTTAATTGCTGCTGTTAATATTTTCTGCTCCTGTGTGCACACACTGGCAGAAATCTGAAGCTGGGAGCTTCGCTCAGAATACATTTACATGTGGGCAGTAAAACCAGAGATGGCTGCGTAATCCGTTTAAAGCCGTTTACTTTAAACTTAATGTAAAAATCTAAACTCTCTGCAGGATTCCTTCAGTTAAACGACACCCTTTGTTTACACATTCACACGAACCCCCTGAAACCGACTGCATGAGCTGCATGTGTGAACAAAAACAGCTGAAATTCCCCCTCTGGGGTACGTGTGTGAACAACGGACAAAAAATAAACTAACACACACAGAGGAACGAGAAAAAGATGCAACAAGTTCTACACATGTAAAACCAACTGTTAAAAATCCTCCCAGCCAATCAGAACGCAGCAGAGAACAACAACCATCCAATCAGAATCTAGAATCCTCTATAGGCTCCTTAATCTCCACTTTTCTTTCTCATTACAGCAGAAAAAATGTCAAGAATTTAGGTCCAAGGTGCACCGCACGCCCCGCCCCCTCTCCCTCACTCTCTCTCACACACACACACACACACACAAGCTTACACACAGAGTGTGTAGGCTTGTGTTTATCCAGCACAGAGAGAGCTAAAGGGTCAAAGGTCATACAGAACAAAGAAACGGTAAAAAGGGACAAAAAGAAACTGAAACACGATCGAATCAGCCGCACGAACTAAAGATTCCTGATTTTTATATTTTAAACAGATCAGATGATTTTTTTTGGTTTGTTTTACCATCAAAAAAATCAGTAATTTTCAGCCTCCATATGTTTGTATGGGTGGATTTTTGAGCACAAATCTTGTAATCCTCTAAAAATAAAAGTTAGAAATTCAAAAGAATTTTAATTAGAAAATTAATAAAAGTTCCTGTGAGATTTTTAACATCAGGAAAACACTTTAAACTCTTATTTCTCCTCATGTGTTTGTTTTAAAATTGTTAAACTGTTTCCTAAAACCTCTCCTGATTGGTCTATTTTTTTTTCTGCAAAAAGAGCAAAAAAGGCTGAATAAAAGATTTTATTCACAAAGAACTTAAAGAGGGGTGAAAAAATCCTTCATGTCACAAGAAAACGTGTCTCACTTTAAAGCGGTGTGTTTCATCATTTCCTGTTTTTAAAATATTACTACCACAGACCCTCTCACCTGAGCGTCCATGCAGGTGTGGCGCATGTGGAGGTGAGCAGGAGCAGCTGGAGAGCTTGTTGCAGCTGTGATGTCTTCTAACAGCGCTGACCTTTAGTGTTTTGAACGCAACATGAGGTGTGAGCACGCTGCATCCCAAAGCTCTTAAACAAGATTACCTGAGTCCTGGTTCAAACCAGAACTAGCTTTGGTTCTGCTGTGTCACGGAGCATCTCAAAGCTCTTAATGCTGATCAGGAGGAGAACCAGAGGAGAAAGGAGAGAGGGAAGCAGAAACACCGCAGAATAAAAATCTAAGTGAATAAAAACAGACCAGCTTTGGCTCGTGGAGTTAAATCTTTCTGTTCCGTCAGGCTCTTAAAGACAACTTTGATTTGTTCTTCTCATCTCCAACATGATCCTCCGCAACATTCAAACACGCTGAATAAATAACAGTTTTATTTGCACGGCAAATTATACAACGATGTGAATTATTTAACGAGGAGTGTTTTATGTGAGTAAACAGAAATCCACGGGATGATTCAGGTCTTTACTGCAGCTCAGTCAGATAAAAACAAACAGGATGAAAAAAGAGGCGAGAAATCCCTCAAACCGCTCTGACAGCTGCTGAAGAATCCAGAGTCCTGATCTGATCTGGTTCATCTGCTCCTCACACAGTTACAGCTTAAGGCACATTAAAGAACAGAGAACACGGCTCAACCTCAGTTTGAAAACACCAGCCAATTAAAACGCAGAGCTCTACAACAATCCCGCCTTTCTCTCCATGGAGCCAATCAGCATGCAGCATCTTCAGAACTGACTGGTTCTTTTGTTTGTGGTCTGAGTGTGAAGTCAGAGCGAAGCTGATGGAGAGAAATCTGAAAATCTTCACAAACTAAACGTTTATTTTAAAAAACAGCAGGAAATTTATCACATGTTGATTTTTGAGGAGGATCCTGAAATTTTTCTGTTTTTGCTTAAAACTTTCAAAATAAAAAATAAGCAACAAATTTAACCAAATGGACAAACTTTTCTCCATCTGTCTGTTACCTTTCTCGCTCACTTCCTGTGCACCTTTAAGACCCTGATTCCAAACTGGATGAAAACACATCCTTCATACAAGAAGCTTCAGAGGATCAGGATTTAAAAAATACCAGAGAGGGAAGCAGAGAGTCAGAGGAAGGTAAATAAATTACAAAATATAAAAGTAAATATGTAGAATAAATATTTCAGATATGTTGTTTGTATAACCTGATCAATTTTGTCTTGTTTTCCTCACTCTTTGATGAGCTGTGAATGTTGTGGTGTTTTTGTTTCTTTGCTGCTGTGGCACAAAAAACATCCAGACAGGCGAAATTAACAGTTTTTTTTTTTTTTTTTTTTTTTTTTTTTGTAAATTAAAAAAAAAATTATGTTTTCTTGACAGTTCAAACTCTAAAAGATTAAATGTTTGAGTTTTTTTCTCTCTTTTTCCATCTTTTCTCTGTATGAATTCCACGTTTCAGTAAAAGCAAACAGCTGCACTGTAAAATAATAATAATAATAATAATAATAATAATAATAATAATAATAATAATAATAATAATAATGATCTTTTATTAGAGCCTCTGGAGGGGACTTTCAAAATAAAATGCTTCTTCAGGTTTGGATGTTTTCACCCTGACTCATTCGTTCATGTGAGGCTCTGAGCGCGCTCCACGTTCCAGATTAAATCAGGGTTTGCTGTTAACCCTTTGAATGCTGGTTTGTCAACATCTCCTCAAGATTCAGTCAATTATTAATATATATTTTTATATTTATTTAAGGGATAATTTACCTTTATTTAGAGGACGGGACCGTATATGAAGTGGAAACTGTAGAAGAGACTTTGGGAACCTGAGGAACCCACTGAGGACGACAGTTAAGTTTCACTAAAATCAAAGATTTTCAAATGACTCTAATAACAACAAAACAAACAGGTTTGGATTCAAGTTTTCATTGAGCAAGGCAGCGACCCTGAATGAGTATGACTGAGACGCTGACAAAAATTAATCCAAAACAACCCGAACGTTTTTTAATCGAGAGACCTGATAAAAAATCATTTTCTTGTTTTTTTTTTCTTTTCATGACTTCAGTTTAGATCTGCGCTCTTATTTTGACACTCTTAGAGCAGACAAAGCTCTTCAAATTAAAACTTCATATTCAGGCACATCCAATCGGTGAGCAGAGGATTTTGTGTTTTGCTTTTTATTCTCTTTACTTTTCTGCTCTTCTAAATAAAACTTTTAAGACAAGCTTAAAAAATGTAGTTTTATGAGAAGAAAAATCATTTTAACAAAATAAAAGCCCCAAAAAGTGTGAAAATAAAAACCTGTTTTCTTGGTGACATCACTGTCTGCTCGCTCATATGTTGCTTTTTTTTTTTCTTAACACACACACACACACACACACACTTGTATGTATGTATATATACATATTTATATATGTGCAGCAGGGCCCCATCCTCCACACAGGCCCCACCCCCCGGGCCCCAACAACCCTCTACTCCACCCCTCCTCTTTTCTCTTTCTTTCTCCGTTTCTTGCTCTCTCTCTCGTCCTCCTCGCTGCTCATCAGTCCAAATATATGGCGGCTGCAGTGTGTGTGTGTGTTACCAGATTTCTGTGTGTATTCACATGTGTGTGTTTGAAACGTATGTTTTAGTTGAACATGAGAGAAAGAGAGAGAGAGAGAGAGAGAGAGAGAGGCAGACAGAAAGATGGAGATAGTTGAAGCAGAGAGAAGAAACAATCAGAGAGATGGGGCGGTTGAGGAGGGGGAGGGGAGGAAAGGGGGAAGGGGAAGGGGAGGGGGGGTCTTCTTAAAGAGACAGGCCGCTCTTACCCCTTCACCTACATAAGGCCTCCTCGTATCTCCTCTGCTCTCTTCTTCCCTTCTCCTCTGTCCTCACTTCTCTCCACATTTAGCAGCCTCTCTCTCTCTCTCTCTCTCTCTCTCTCTCTCTCTCTCTCTCTCTCTCTCTCTCTCTCTCTCTCTCTCTCTCTCTCTCTCTCTCTCTCTCTCTCTCTCTCTCTTTCTTCATTTAACTTTCTGTTAAACTGCAGATAAAAACCTGTTACTTGCTCTACGCCTCTTTTTTCATGCTGTGAGGTCAAAGACAGAGTACAGACTTTAATTCAAACTCTGGGTTCAGAGCATCCTACAAACCCTGCTGCTGCTCTGACATCACTCTGACATCACTCTGACATCACTAAGACACTAAAACAAAGGTTTTTTCAGAGTAAGTTAACAATGTTTTGGGGGTTTTTTACGGCTGAGGAAAAAATTTACAGTTTTGTATTTTATCTGGAATGAAGGATGATGGCTAAAAAAAAACACAGTTTTTCTGAATGTCTCAGCTTCATGTATCTGTGATCACCTCCCTCAACGTGAAAGCACGCAAAGCTGCAAACCCACACATTCATGTCAGCCGTCAAACACAAACTGGACTCTAAAACCTGCAAAACTCCTGGAAAAATGTCAACAGCTTCCCTGTGGATCGGCTCCAATCAGGCAAAATTTCAGCCAAACTTTGTCCAGATTTATTTTTCCTGCCAGCCCCTGAGAAAAAAAAAAAAAAGAAGAAGCTGCAGGAAGAGCCGAGCTGGTGTGAGAAGCTGCCGGACTGAGCTGACCACATTTTAATCACGCAATAAATGCTAACCCTGAGGGGCGACTCGCAACAGGAGGAACAACATCATCTGAGCCTGGAGGAGAATTTTAACAACAGATCACCGACCACGTGAAGACTCCGCCCCTTCAGCCGACAGGGAAGGCTCACACTCTGCTGGACGTGTGTGAAAAAATAACTCCAGCAAATTTCAGGAGTTCATGTAAAGATAAAGTGTAACACACTTTGAGTGAAGATCTACGTGTTAAATCAGAAACAGAGAGAAAAGATGCAAAAAGAAACATTTAAATCTCTTCTCCAGCTTGAAGAAAATGCTGCAAACACTTCTGCTAGCTCCTGAAGCGAATAATAAATAACAATAATAATAAAAATTAATAAACAGTTTAACCTGAATTTGTAGATCAACGTCAGGCTCTAACATTTTAAAATGATGATTGAATTCATCGGAGGAGGTTCAGTGCTGCGGTTTCAGAGTAAATATCAGTCCATCATAATGTTTGCTTACAATCTGAGAAATCTAACACACACACACACACACACACACACACACACACACACACACACACACACACACACACACACACACACACACACACACACACACACACACACACACACAGGCAGGAGAAGCGTGTGTTTCTGTGAGCTGCATAATCCAGCATCAGCACCAAACACCTGCTAAAGCAGCAGCTAGCGATGTTAGCATCCAAATCAATGAACGAGTAAATAAAGTAAAGAGGGAAATAAAAAAAGAGATATTACCCATGGTGCATTTCAGAGCTCAACATTCAGAAACATGTCTCTTCACTGCTGATGTCACAGTGTTTGAATTACTGGCATTAAAAAACCTGCAGATTAGCTCAGATTATTTTGTTTTTTTGGAAAACAGTTTGTTCACATACAAGACTTAAAAAATGGAAAAAGGAATCTGGTTCATATTTTACACAAATTATAAGATTTATTTATATTTAGGGCAAATGCATCTAAAAAATATGAAACTTTAAAGTGACAAAAAGCTTCGTTTAATCCATGAATTTGTAGAGTTTGTTGAATTGTTTCAGGGATTAAAGCTCCTCTTTGTGTTTTCTCAAACCGTCCATCCTGTCACCGCTCATCTCTTCTGTTGAAGTTTCTACCACATGTTCTTCATCCAGTTTTTTGACTGCTGCTAGCTTCAGTCTTTGTTATCACACTCTGTACACTTCATTTTGAAAAGATACTCTCTCTCTCTCTCTCTCTCTCTCTTTTTTTTTTCTTGCTTTTTCTTCTGTTTATAAACTGAAACTAAAACCAGCTTTGGGCTTCAGTCGTATCTTATTTTAAGTTTCTTGTTAAGTCATAAAAAACAAGGAGTCTAAATGGTGTCATCTCACCTGTGGAGAGTAGTGTGAATGAACGAGGACCAAAAGGAGGCTCAGATTAAACACCAGGAACCAAAACCTGAACAAACAAACAAAAAAACTAAAAACAAACTACTGATGGGATCTAAACCCTGTGGGGGAAAACACATCAGATGTGTATACCGTAATATCTGGAATATGAGTTGCACCAGAATTTTAGACACTCAGAAAGATGAGGTCTGAAGCTGCTCCGCCGTGGCTCCGACCCTCCCTCCTCCTCTCACCTGATGTCCTGAACATCAGATGCAGAAACTCGTCAGATGGGAAAAACGAGTATTAAAGGAATGCTTTGTTTCACTTCCACGCCTGTAAACGGATGGACGGACAGGGAGCGAGATGCTAACTGAGATGCTAACTGAGATGCTAATACAGGCTTCCGTCATTATCATGATAAAAAAACAGCATCTCAGCGATGAAGTGAAGACGATAGCATGACAAAGCATGTTTGTGAAATTATGAACAAGGTGAATTTGTCACATGACTGCTCTCTTGCTTCAAGATATGACCAAATTAAAGGGTGCACATTAGCGCTAAGTTACTTCTCTACATGCAACAGGTAACGTTCACCTGCAGAGAGGCAGTGAGGTGCTGCACAGTCTGATGTTTAAGTTCATTCCTGTAGTTTTGGGTTTTGTTTGCTGGTTTTATTTGATCGTTTCTTGCAGGAGAAATCGAAGCAGCTTCTTTTTTTTAAATTCAAACCGTCTCAGGTTTCTCTCCTGCAGTAACAGGTCGTCTGCAGAACTCTTCACTAAATTCAGCCCCAAAAATCCGACTGTGGGAATAAAACACTGGTGCAACAACACCTGCACGATTCCCTCAAACTGTGCTGTGGATTCTGTTCTTCCCTCTTTCAGCCCGTACGCTCTGCAGGAAGGATTACATTAGCTTCCAATGACTCACTGAACCTGACTTCAACATATCCAGACTCATTCTTTCAGGCTCCTCGGGCCACACAAAGATCTTTTGTTGGAGCTGAAACAAAACCAGCTGCAAAGGAACAATCCAGCACATCTCTCTCACTTTGTGTTTGATGGATGCAGATTTGATGCAAATTCAGGAACAAACTGCTAAAAAGATGCAGAACAACAACAAGATTTCACAGCTCGGGTATCAGCACAAGCTCTGACATCAAATCTCCAAACACATGCATGAACGTTTCTCCCTCTCTCTCCCTCTCTCCCTTCATCTCTCCGTCTCTTTCTTTCAGTCTGTCGCTCTCTAAAACACTGGAATGGTGCAGAGAAGATGGCAACATGCCAGGAGAGGGAGGGAGGGAGTAAAAGGGAGGGAAAACAAGGGAGAGGGAGAGAGAAGTGGACATACTGTACCAGAGAGGGAGAGAAGAAAACAACGAGAGAATCAAAGTATGACCAGAGAGAGAGAGAGAGAGAGAGAGAGAGAGAGAGAGAGAGAGAGAGAGGAGGGAGGAGGGGGGACCCATCACCTCCTCTCCTGTCTGCACAGAGCGACCGCCTCCCTCTCCCCCTCCCTCCCTGCTTGGAGGTGCCTCTGCCAGACGATTGGTCGCACCCCCCTGGATCCCTCCGCCCACTTTCCCCTCCTCCTCTTCCTCCTCCTCCTCCTCCTCCTCCTCGCCAGCCATGAGAGGCGAGGACGATGAGCCCTGGCGTTCTTCTTCTTCCCCAACTCTCCCTCTTTCTTTCTCCGTCTTTTACTGCTGCGCACACACACACACAACCTCACACACAACCTCACACACACACACAGCTCCTCACATGCATCATACATTCTGGGTGCATTTAAAGCTGCAACACACTCCACATTACAGGGACTGAGAAGAAGGAGCACGGCTGCAACAGAGAGAGGCAACAAAAGCAGCCTGAAATGAGAGGAGAGAGAGGAGAGAGAGGATGATGGAAGCAGAGGACGAGAGAGCAGCAGCAGCGTGCATCACTCTGAATGAGAGTCATGAGGATGTGAGCGTGCTCGTCATCCAAAACACGTCTGTGGATGTGTGTGTGTGTTTTTAACATGTTACATGTTTGCACAAGTGATTAAAGCAGCTTTCAAGTTCAAGCTGAAGCTGCAGCAGCAACTTGGAAATAACCCAAGACAACCTGCAGAGACTCCAGGTGACCCCAAACAGGACTGGATGCTGCAGCCGGCTTCAGAACGGGCTTCAGATTCTGTCTTCAGAGTGAGGAGAGGATCTGACCTGACCACGACAGTCAAACCTCAACGCTCTGCTGGGTTTGTTCAGTATGCACCCCATGTACGGAGGCCCAAAGTCCTCATGGTACCTGCAGCAGGTTTGACTTTGCATGACTCTCCCCCCCTCTCATTTGATGTCATGGTGGTACAGCCTCTGGCAGCAACGCCCACTTTTCAGAGCTAGCATTAAAGTTAGCGACAAAAAGACCTTGAGAAGAAAAAACAAGAAGCGCTTGTTCACAGATTTCTAGTTTTACCAGCTAAATAAAACCAGGTGAGCACGGACAGGTTTTCAGGTTGCGTTCAGCTGAAGCCTGCAGGTGCACGATACCAACAACACTGCTTCAAACTACACCTGTAGGCCTTTGTACCATTTGTTCAGGTGTGGAGATTGTTTCATTTGTGTCAAACTTTTTATCAAATCCTCCAATCAGAAGACAGAACGGCGTTTTCGGACACGCCTACAAATCTGTTCGCACCGTGTTTCACAGGTCGAACGCTTCCTGTTGTGTTTTATTTATTATAACCGTCAAACCTGCTCCTCTACGTTCACACTGTTCCATGTTTGTTTCAACGTGTCGTCGTCGTCGGAGGGTTTTAAACGTTTCTACCATTTTAACCAGTTACAGATTCAGACCCATTAAACTGTCAAACGCTGTAACTGCAAAAACACGTCAGGTATCAAATCATTCACCTTCCTAGAAGTTCTGACAGTGTGCTGATGAAATCACTGATTAGTTATGAAATATAATCTCAGATTATATTTCAAATAGTTCATCTCTAATCTTGGTGATGTGGTTTTTGTTGTGCTGAGTGGACGTCAGTGTTTTCTCTCTGTTTTTGGATCAGCTGGTTTGAGATCATTTTTTACAGTGTAGCAGAGAAAATCAGTTTTTGTGCAATATTAGATTTTTTTTTTATGGTTACACCAGTTGACATTTTTTCGGTTTTACCAACTGGTCACCTGAGCTCACCTGAGCTCAGCTCGAGCGACGCGCCTGGACGATACGATAGCTGTCTGAATCGAGTTGGACGCGGCGGTCAAATTTAAGACTATTTTAAGACCACGGTGAAAAAAATTTAAGACCCGTTTCACATCAGAAAATCAGAGCGAGGCGATCAGCGTTAAACCACAGACTGTTAACACGCCGCAGAGCGCGCTCAGCTCACAGCTGATCGTGCTCGGTTCAATCTGAGCGGAAACTTCAGTTCTGTCCCCAAAAATCTAAACGTTTAAAAACGAGACTGAAGTAACTTTGACATATTTTTAAGACTCTTCAAAACCACGTGAAACGGCCTTAAATTCGAATAATTGGATTTTAGACATTTTGAGACTTTTGAAGACCTGCTGAAGCCCTGTGGAGCAAATTTCACCCAGAAGAGGAAGAAGAGGAAGAGGAGGACCGTAGGAACGGGGTCGCTGCGCTCCAACACAACAAACGCACGCCATGAGGGATTTCTACATGAAGCAACACGTAAAGAAACATGAAGAGCTACAGCTGCATCATCTCAGCCATCGTCCTTAAATGAAACTCACTCATCAAAAAAACACACAGCGCCACCTACTGAAGCGGAGTGAGGCGTTCTCAGCCAGAAGTCTGATTCTCTATTCTGTGTGTGTATACGCAGATAAAACTAGATCCTCGCTGTGACTTCATGATCGAGCTCTGAATCTTCATGATCGGCGTGCACAGAACACTTCCTGTGCACGCCGTCTGCGTACTGTCCCTTTAATGAACTTTAACCTGTTAGCAGACTACGATACCTGCATCAAATGAAGCTGGACATCCTGAGATTCATTTCTTACATGGATCAGACTTTAAAAATAATCTGGCACACTAAACAGGGTCAGATTAGTTAAATTATAATCTCACCTTCACAAAAGAGCAAATCTTTTGGTTTCTTCTGGTTTTGAGTCTAAAGTGCAGCTGTAAATGTTACAGAGTGACTTGAATCATGGAAACAAAGAGTCACATCAGCATCCAGCCGTGATGAAGCAGGAGACAAAAAAAAAAACTCCCACACATCGTTTTCTGCTCAAAGCAGAACGAGAAATGTTGAGGATACACACCCTGAGTTCACTCCTAAACTATCAGACTGGTCTGAGTCTCAGCCTGCACACGTCCAGTGGCAGGTGAGAGAGAGAGAGAGAGAGAGAGAGTTTGATGAGGGTTCAGGTGTGGAGCTGACACCTCAACCTGACCGATCAGAACCCGGACTGAAAACTTCAACACTTACAAACAAAGTGCATCTCAGTCTGAGATCAAATCCTGATCCCATGAGGATGAGGAGAAACAGAAGAAGACACCTGCACCTCTCTCCACCTGACTGTACGGCCCTGCTCTCTGGAAAGATCCAGAACAACCGTTTGCAGAAATGAAGGCCTCGTTTTTGCTCTGAGTGGAGACGGATTATAAGAGTCAGACATGAGGAGTGAGGGATTAGACGGCCTGGTTTGTTGTGTGTGCGGTTAGTGAAGCTGCTTTTATACGCAGTCATGGTTGGAGTTCTGGTTTTATGAGGCGAGACGCTCTTCTGACTTTACTTCCATAAAGCAGAGCAGCTCACTTCTCGAACTCACTTCTGGAAATTTTTCAGGGTGGGGCGCAGGTGAGAACACAAACGGTACTCGATAGATGCACTCCTGAAATTTTCCCGTGATTTTCCCCCTCACACACGTCCACAGTTTGTATCGATGCAGCAAGAACACAAGACCTCAGAGGTTTTTATTTTTCCTGTTCAGTGTCACTGCTTAGCGGTTAAATGATTAAAAAGTTTGCAGCAAAAAAAAAATTTCATAAAGATTAAAAAAAAAAATCAGGACGAGCCTGATTGGTTTTAACTTTTTCATCAAATATCCTCCGTCACCGAACTTTAAAAACTCTGCTCGTTTCCATTTAAAGAAAACTGGTTTTGGTGAAGTCGTTGAGTCGTCGTCGTTCAGTTTTCATGCGTAAAGAAAAGTATTTTTTTATGTGTGTTTTAAATATTTACACCATATAAGAGTTAAAGTAACCGAGTCGAAGTGTTGAGATGATTTTCTACTAAAGTTGAGTTAATTTTACTGTAAACTGGAGCAGCATTAAACTCCTGGGAAAGAGTGATTTTATCTGAAGCTTAGAGTTCAGATGATGGTCTCTCACGTGTAGCTCAGATTGAGTTTAATTTGATTCTCAGAGGGTTTATTCACGAGGTTTGAATTTGCTGTGTTGTCTTTTTTCTGGAGGGGAATTCTCCGGCTGGGTTCAGCTCAACCGCTGGTTGGAAAAGTCCGAGTAAATTCAGGATAAATCAGGATAAATCTTTCGCTTTCTGCGTTCACACATGCAGCTCAAGGTGGAAATTTCTGATCATTTTTTCTGGACTTTTAGCATTTTTGAAAACAGCTCTCACACTGTGAGGATGTGTCATGGCGGCAGGAAGACCTCGCTTTTATTTTGGAGGCTTTCAGCGTTTGTTTCTCTTGCAGCACCTTTAAAAGCCGTCTGTTTGTCCGCCTGATCAGGATATCTGTGCATCCTTTAGATTTTCAAATTAAAAAATCTTCTCTCTCTTTCCTGCAGGACACGCTGTGAGCGCATCGTCATCTCACCGGATTAAAAGTGGGTTAGCTTTCTGAGGCTCGAGTCGGACACTTCAGAGGATGCAGAGATGGTTTATTAGTTTTAACTTGCTACAGACGACTGATGTCATGGCTCCATCAGATATCAGTTATGATCATCAGGAGGGGAAATCGAATCCAGACGCAGAAGATAAACGATGAAATTACATCGAGTAGAGAAACAGACGTTTGGTTTGAGAGGATTTTAGAACAGTAGCAGAAAAAGACTCCCTTCTGACGATTAGTGGGGACAGAAGAGGAAGAAGAAGAGGAAGAAGAGGAAGGATGCTCAGGTGCTGATAGATGTGTCAGAATAAAACACTTTTAAGCTCCTCGAAGAGGAACAAACAAGAAGGTTTCTCAATCCGCACAGAATTATCTCTCCTCATCGTTTCAAGAGCTGAAAACTGTGTCAACAGGAATGTGACAGAACCACAGGCTGATGTAAAGACAGCTGTGAGCTGTGAGGATGCACAGGCATTAAGAACACACACACACACACACACACACACACACACACACACATGTGCACAGTGACATGTATCAAACACAGGCTCCTCAGATCTGCTCTGTACTTTTTTTTTTTAATAAAACACGGTTTTGTCTGAGCGAGCAGGAATCGTTAACAAGGATTAACACACAAAACGAGGTTGCATAAGACGAGCGAACACCAACGCTTTTCTTCTTCATGGCTAAGATGAGCTCATGTTCACTCCGTCTCTGCTGATTGGATCTTTTGGGTCTGAAATCACACGTTTTTCTCTGAAGGAAGTCTGTTGGAATAATCATGAGCTCCTGTTCAGATCACACATGAGGAACCCAGAATCCCCCCCCCCCCCCCCCCCCCCCGCTGTCCAGACTGAGGCTGAGATTAGCTCCAACATGTGACACGGACACTTAAACAAATCGACACCTTCAACAATCAAAATATTCAGTCTGGATCAAACCTGCAGCGACAGAACGAAGCGTTAAAAATTTATTCTGAGCTTAAAAACTCAGAAGAAGCTGAACTTCTGCCTGACATTCACCTCCGTTAGCGTTAGCATTTCACTGACAGCAGCAACAACTTCACAAATAAAGCCACAAGAAGGACTCTGTCTTTATACACATTTATATATTTATCAGCTTAAAGTTGGAAAAATAAAATCTCAGGTGAAAATAAAGAGGTGAAAACCACGTTTAAAAATGTTACGTAACATCTATATGAAGTGAAAAATGGTCCCACACAGTGACCCTGTGAGCTGGAGCTCAGCTGAAACTTACGTCCAAGAGTGAAAAGAAGCTTTAGTCACAAAACAACATGTCAAAGAAAGAGTTATATAAAAATATGATGTTTGAAAACTTAATCCTGACTGATGACTCTGTAAAATGAGGATATTTGAATATTTTTTTAAAAATATTCAGAAGTAGAAATCCTCTCTGTGGAGGCAGGGTGTGTGTGTGTGTGTGTGTGTGTAAAAAAATGAATTATGAAATGTTACAGATTTAAAGCAAAATGTTTTGGTTTTTTTTTTTGTCATTTTAAGAAGTTCTGAAAAATAGAAACAACCCCCCAAAAAAAACATTCCTGGACACAAAACTCCAAACTCTGACTTCCAGAGCATGCCCAGTTTAACCAAACACAGGCAGCAGGAGCACTGAGAGGGTGTGTGAGCTCGCATACAGAATCTGGAAACTGATGAACAATGATTCAGTTTCAGACACATGATCAGATGTTTCCTCCTGAAGCTGTTGAACACTCAGGAGTTTTTGTTCTGTCAGGTTTTGAAGCATCTCGTCTTTTTGTTGAATTTCTAATTTTATTTTATTTTGTTCACATGAGGAGAAAAAAAATCCACTTTATCTTATAAAATAAAAATGCACACACTCTTGGCTGCTCTTCGTCGTCCAGGCTCAGAACAAGAAGGACGTTTCAGAGATTTTTGGTGCTGTTGTAGGTCTTCCTCTCTCTCTCTCTCTCTCTCTCTCTCTCTCTCTCTCTCTCTCTCTCTCTCTGCAGGAATTCTATACATTTTTCTCTCCAGAGAGGAAGGCTTGTTCCCTCTAAGTGACCCCCCTTCCTCCTTATCCTCTCTCTCCCTCTCTCTCTCTCTCTCACACACACACACAATCCGACCCCCACTCCTGCACCTCCTCCTCCCCCTCTCCTCCTCCTCCCTCCTCCTCCTCTCCTGCTGACCTCAGCCTGACACACATTTCAGTCAACTTCATGATGAATAATAAGACAGTCTCTGTTATTTTAAACCTTCCAGACTCCATCTTACAGCGCTCACATGAAACACACACACACACACACACTCTCACACACACACACACACACTAACATGCACAGTGGTCGTGGTCAGGAGGTCAGGGGCGGCGCCCCCTGCAGCATATACCGGGTTTAAGCACAATCACTTATAGAAGAGGAAAAATAGAACTCAACCCTTGAAGCCCCCCCCCCCCTTACAGGAGCGACCCCTCCCCCCCTCAGAGAAAGGGCTCGTTCCTCGTGAATGTGCGCCCCTCCCCGCGCGAACACACCTCCACACAGGATCCATGTCAGAGACGAACTGCATGAGAGCAACTATCTGCTCCATATAACGTTAGTGTGTGTGTTTCAGTCAGCTCTGAACACACACACACACACACATGTAAAACAGGAGCCTCTGTGTGTGTTTGGTGTGTGTGTGTGTAGTGTGAGAGTAAAGACGCGCTCAGGCTCAGATTGTAGATTTCACTGAATGTAACGCGTCTTTTTGGGACACATTCAGGCTCACTGTGAAAAAGGTAAAAACAGTTTTTATAAACAATAATACTAATAAAGCTCTGAAGAGAATTTGTTCAATAAATTTGACTTTAATCGTCATGTAGATGAAGTTGCTGAAGGTTTAAATTGAGGCGCAATAATCTGAGGCGTAATTTGGGTAATTGGGCTCCCGCTGGCTCAACAAATGACCGGCCATTTTAAGAAAAGCTTCCCAAAAACCGCCTTCAGTGATTCCCATCCGCCCACAAATGTTTATGATCACACAGAGACGGTCTGACCGGCGCGTGAAACCAGCAGCTGTCCCCACAGGGCGCGCGGGGCCGCGGAGGAGACCCGGAACTCCTCACAGCGTAAGAAAAGAACCCGGCAGCCTCTGCGCTCACTACGAGCTTCGCCATTTTGCCCTCACAGCCTGACGTGGAGTGACTCTGAGCTGCGTGGGCGCACCACGTGGTCTTGGGCCTCAGCTCGCCCACAGTGGCCCCCTTTTGCTCCTCACAGAAACACCTTTATCACGAAGGCTACATGATGTTAGCTCAGAGAAGGTGTGTGTCACAGAAACACACAACTACAGCAGGACACACAGGCCCGCTTAGGGAGGGGGTGGAGGGGAGGGGGTGGAGGGGTGGAGGGGGGGGGGGGCAGCACAGCCCGCTGCAGCCATGTTGGTTCCCTACACGCGTGGAGCGACCCTTATGTGTAGATTTACGATACGCGAGGTCCAGATTCCCTGACTGACACTTTGCACGCAGCTCCACCTGCACACGAGCACAAAATGGGAATTTGGTTGCAAAATCTCCTCGTCGTTTGCGCTCGTGGCGGCACACGGGCGCACGAACTTTAGCTTTAATTTAAAAAATCCGCTAAATTTGCGCAAAATCTCCTCAAAACTAATTTTTTAAGAATTAAAGAGTTTATTCCAAACCAAAAATAAACCATGAGGACGCTTTTTTACTTCATTTTTCTTTCTTTCGTGAATCACGCACACATGTGGCCTGTAATGGCGGATCATGGAGGGCTGCGCTCACCTCGTATCTGTGCCAAAGGTTACAGCCATGAATAATGGTATATACACAGATTCCATAATACAGTGAAATCAGGTCAAGTCTGACTCTGAGCACAGGGCAGCTGATCAACCATAGACTCCAGTTTAATCCACAGACTGGTGTCTGAGCCACAGGTTAGGGGTGGTTTTTTTTTTTTTTTCTATTCAGAGCTGAAGACTCGAGATTTAACCAAAACCCGCAAAAATTAAAAACACGCCTTTAACAGAAGAGCCAAGAGGAGGAAAAAAGTATAAATGTGCAAAACTTTTAATTCAGCAGGAGAAAAAAAAAACTTATTTTTTAAAATAAATAATTCTGTTGAAATGGTTTTAATGGGCCAAATCCTTCAGGCAGAAGATATAATAAGCTAAAAAAAATCTTATACAGTGCATGTGAAGGTAAATCCATCAGGGCGCGTGCACGTTTTGTAGTTTTAATTAATTTAAAAAAATAATGTGTGAAGTTTGAACACAGCAGCCTACCTCTAGTACTCTAAACAGTGAAGATATTTAAATTAAATGTGTGTTTTAGATGTGTATGATGAGCTGAAAACTCCAAACTCGTCCACACGTCACACACGTTGCCCAAACCACACACCGTCCTTTGTGTAAATTGTTAAATAAATATAAAATGTGAGTGCACGTGGGGCTGTGAGGTGTGTTTGCAGCATGGTTTGAGAAATCTGCAGAAATTATCAGAACATGTTTAAAAATAAATAAATGTCCCCCCCCCCAAACCAACAATGAGCTCCAGTGAGCTGCACAGCACGGCAGCAGAGAGCAAAGCTGTCACAGTTCAGCTTCACAGCAATGGCCGACAAAGTTGAGGCTCCGCACGTTCACCCAAAAGGAAACAGCACGAAGACCAGCAGCAGAGAGCTGTTCTCCACACACACACACACACCACACACAGGTGTGTGTGTGTGTCACAAAGTAACACTCAATACACACAGACCTGAAGAAATGTTTCAGGTTTAAACCAGTGAAAGAAAGGCCTGGAGAGGTGATGCAACACAAAAAGAGGGTTTCAGAGAGGGAGGGGAGGGGAGGGGAGGGGGGGTCATGAGGGGGGGGAAGTGCTGATGACTGTTTCCTACCTTTGCTTCTTGGGGACGGAGTGCTCGACCTCGATGCGTTTCCCCTGAACTTCTTTACCTGAAAGGACAAAAACACGGGGTTCAAATCACACGGTGCTACATGCTAACTGTTTACTAGCATGCAGGCCTGTGAGGACAGGAGCTGTGGTGTGTGTTACTGGAACAAAGCTAAAGTGGAGAAGCCCTCAGAGTTTAGTTAATGTGTTGGAAAAGAAACCAAAACCACCTGGTCTGGGGTTGAAGGTTCAAAAGGCCTGAGCTGGACCGGACTGAAGTGGACTCTGTTCGCCTGTGTGTGTGTCTGTGTCTGTGTCTGTGTGTTTTATTCCGTTTTAAGCTACTTCACCACGTCAATGTGATATTTCATTAAACACAGCAGCTCTCTCTCTCACACACACACACACACTGCTGGTGTGTGCTCAGTGTATTGCTAGTGTTGAGTTGTGCTTCATGCAGAAGAAGACAGGCATGGCGACCTTCCCTCCTCACGTTACAAATAAGGCAAATGCTGAGAAATAAGCTGCATGCACATCAGATCCACAGCCGGATTCGCGGCTCTGTTTATCTACTCTTCGATAAATCCGGGTTCTTGTCCGTCTGTGGCGTGTTTTTTTGGTTTAAAAAACAAGGTAAGATATTTCTATCTTTGTCATAGTGGGCAGCCGGCTTAAAGGGGGAGGGGAGCCAGCGAGGCTTCAGTGTATATCACACTCAATCCAACGCTAGTCGTCAAAATGTCACTCACTGACGAATATCAGCTTAAAACACGCTCACCTGAATGAACACATGATTCGGTGGGGAAATGACGGAGTTCTAATTATTTTAGATGCTAAATTGTGTCGTAGTAACTAATCCACTTGCTCAGGCATAACGGTATAGCTTTACGTTTACACTGCGTGTGTCCCTCCCCCCTGCAAAAGTTGAATGGCTCCCCAGGGCGTACAGCTCTCTGCACAGCGTGCAGCTGCTACAAACTAAATAATTGTTTTTTATATATTTTGGGTCCGAATGTTCAGACAGAAGCCTCGGTGCTGGACGCGGAGTGAATCTAGGACACACCGCCGAAGGTGTGCATGCAGCCGCGGCTCTACACCGGCGACCACCGCTCCCTTAGAATGAATGAAACTAAAGGTGGTAGGGGCTGTTTGGCGGCCAGAAGACCACCTTAACTCACCAGAAATGGTCTCGATGGCCTTCATGGCCCACTGATCATCAGGGCAATCCACAAATGCATAGCCGGTTTTCATGAGAAACTGTCCGGAGAACGGGATCTTGTGGTCGTCAAAGGTTTTTCCTAAGTCCTCGGCAGTCACGTTGTCGCTTAGATTCCCAATGTACAGCTTGTGCATGTTGGAACAGTTTGTCCAAGTCCCGAAAAAAACGAAAAAGGAAAAAAAAAACAAAGCCCAGAATATCTCAGATCGAAGCCAGCAAAAGTTTCTCCCGTGAATCCGCTATTAGCGCAACAAGATATTGTCACACTTGCTACACTAACAGAAAGTGGACTCACGATCAACGGCCGGGGGGAAAAAAAAAAAAAAAATGACAACAAAAAAAAATATTTTGACAAGATAATTCGAAACTAAGAAATTGTAAAATTCTTTCGCGCAACTAAAGTGAAGAATGAGTTTTAAAACGGTGAAAGCGGAGGAGGAGGTTGAATTTAAATCCGGTTGTATTTGCAGAACGGGAGCAGGAGGAATCCGTGGAGTTGCAGCGGCTCCAGCAGAGTAAAGCAGCAGCCTGTGGCCTCTGTCTCGCGCTGTGCGGGAGGTGCGGTGTACTGGGTGGATTATTTGGTGATGGGTCTGTGGTGGAAGAGTGGGAAAAACTATGGCGGGATCAGGTCGGGAAAATGTTTTCCTCTCTCTCCGCCTCTCTCTCTCTCTCTAGTTTCTACTCTTCCTCTTTCAGTGGTCCGCCTGCTGCCGGCAGAGGGGTGACGCCGCCCCTCCACCGACTCCAATTCACCGTTAGGCTATTTTTTTTTTTTTTTTTTTTTTTTTTTTTTGCACACAGAGGAAACCACGTGGTCTGTTTTGGAGTAGGTTAGAGAGGAGGAAGAGAAGGGGAGGGGCTTTCCCCTCTCATCCTGGGGTATTCACCAGATGAGCGCGCGTACTTTGTGCACGCGCGTGGGTACACTGGCACAGAGACCCCCTGATCCCGTACTGTATCCGTGCCGTGCGTCTTCCATGCAAGGCGACGTGGCTACGCATGCGCTTCACCGCCATCTGCTCGTGCAGGCGAAGATTAGCCTATATGAGGAGTCTGTACGTGACACACATGGACTGCTAGCTCAGGGCTCGGAGCGGGAACTTTGTGGATGTGGGGATGTTTTTCTTATCATCTTTAAAGCTCCTCGCGCAGTGTGAGGAGCAGCTGGGGCCTTTGCTGAAGCAGAAAGTCAATTTAAATAAAACCCCGCCTCCTTATTCTATAGCCCAACACCCCCGCCTTTCTGCCGCCCCCTCCTCTCGGGGAGTATGGTGCGTGGTGGAGAAGTTAGTCATGTCATGATGTTACATAAATGACCTATAGTGAACCTCAGGGTGTTTGGAACTGGGAACAAAAGGTCCGGGGCCCCATTTTTGCCTCAGGGGCCTCGAGGGTAGTGCTACTGGAACCTGCGGAAACCCTCCACTCACTGCTGCCCGCAGCCACAGCTCCCATTAGCTGAAACAATGAATCAAACATGGCGGCGATACAGCGCAACAACAGCCGGGCGGCAGCGGACACCGCCCCGCTTTCTCTCGGACACGAATCGTCGCTAAAAGTGGCGGTTGAGCTCGAGCCGTAAGGTCACGGCTTTCAGCAGGCCACACCGAGCCGTGGCCGCCCCACCCCGGCTCTCCACTGGCTCCTGTTGTATCACACTTGAGGGGGGGGGGGGGCGCAGAGGAAGTGACAGAATGGCGCAGTCGCCGGGAAACTGCACCACACAGTCCGCGCAGCGCTCTGCGTGGAAAGAGACTACTCAAAATGGAGGCAGGGGCTGACATGTAGGCCTGCCTCTCCAGCTCACACACACACACACACACACTACACACACATACACAGTGTGTGTGTGTGTGTGGTGCGCCATGAAGTCACGTTTTGGTGTAAATTTCGCTAATTCTGGTTTTAAATTCCCAGCAGGCCTCTCTCCTCGCTCCTCCGCGCGCTGGAGGCAGTTCAGACTTTGATGCCACATTAAACCCACACGCCCACAGCCAACGTGGCACTGTGGTGAGCTGCCTGGTTAGAAAATGGCTCCTCTGCACAAAATGGATCCAAACCGTCCAAGTGTTCGCGCAGCCAGCGTTTCCCCTCATCGTGGGTGAATTCACAAACAGTGACGTGTTGTAGTTCAAACTTCCATCTCTCTGCATGAATGAGAGGAGCGGGTGTTTGCTGTTCTTGGAATGAGCGCGTGCTGCTGCTGCTGTTTCACGCAGGGATTACTTTTTCGTTACACTTCCAAGAGAATTCTCGACAGATACCCGCGTGGGCTCGCGTCACAGCCCCGAGGACGCGCGCGCCGCCTCTTTAAGACAGTAGACGTAATTCTGAATGTTGAGGTCAACATGGCGCTGATTGAAGTTGAGCTAATTTTTCTGTTCAGGAAGTTTGACACGTGAAGGCCCGCGGAAGATGGCAGCGCGTGCACAGGAATAAAGAGCTCAGTTTGAATGATGGGGTGCAGCAGGACGGTGACGGCGTGACGTGTTCATGCTACAGCTTTAATGTCTGCCTACTATAACACCCCCCCCCCCCCACACACACACACACACACACACACACACATTCAAACATACGTCGCCCACTACCCATAAAGCCCCCCTTCTCCTCCTGAGATGGTTACAGCTCCTCTACCCAACACCCATTTCTTTTTCCTCTCCCTCCACACACACACACACACACACACACACACACACACACACACACACACACACACAGGTCACAGTGGGTGAGGTCACATGCTAGTGTTTCCAGGGGTCAAATAACCTCACAGGCTGTGACACAGTTTTCTTGTGAGCGACTTTTCTCGACTGTTGAGATCAGAAAATAGGAGCTGAAGTGAAATTAACAAAAATAACTAAATGCAAAAATTTTTGGATGTCAACTTTTTACATAAACACATTATTATTTTTTTTCTTTCAAACATTTTTGGACTAACTTTTCCCACAAACTCCAGTAATGTTTTTTTTTTTAATTGTTATTCTTGTTACGGATCTGTTCTGGTTTTTTACTTTAAACATCATTAACTTTTCAGCTGCCTTCAACAGTTTTTCCTTCTGCAGTGTTTTTATTGTTTCTAACGCTGTGCTCAAAAAACACTTTAAGAGCCGAAATCAAAACATAAATTACAAACTAACAAACGCGTTTTTCAAGTCGTGACAGCTTTTTGTGAGCCGTGACTTCTGCTGATCCACAGCCTGCCGTCCTCTTCTCCTTTTTTTTAAACACAGAGGAAAGATTTCTGTTGTGTAACTCAAAACCTCTGACCTTTTGTCAGAGGTTAAGTTTGCTGAAGTGTACAGATACGCTCCGACTCAGTGTCACTGAGGAGAAAACTGTTTCATTGTCTTTTTATTGCTATCATTATTTTTTACTTACAGTGTTAGAAAAATATTCAAAGCTCTTTAAGTTTCTAAGAAAAACTGATCCTGTCCTGAAGTTTTCAAAAGTACACAAAATATCCCTTTAAGTGTCAATATGTGACCAAAGAGAGAAAAGTAAAGGTGTCCATACAAAGAGCGAAACAATTAAAAAAAACTTTTTTTTTTTACAACTTCTGCAGAAAATAATTCAATGTAAACTTTTTATTCACCACAAAATGTTTTTTTCTAACTAACTTTTTGGTATTTTGGTATAAAAATTGTGTTTTTTTTGTTTTTAAAATCCACTTTTGTTTATTTGTGTAACAGAAATTAATGGATTGAAGTCGTCTTTCACTTCTGGCTGATTTTCATCTCTTGTCTTCTAACTTAGAAAATAAAAAGTTTAATCTGTGAAGCATGACTGAAGTTTGATAAATGTTTGCTCTGATTAGAAAGTATCCCCTCAGTAAAGGTAGCTTCAGATGTAAACTGTGCATGAAGTGCAGGTAACTGAGATTAGATGAAGTGTAGTGGTGCATGTGTCAGTTCATCTCACTACATTTCTTCCTGCACACCTCAGAGTCTGAGACTTTCATGCACACTTGCTCTCCCGAAACAACGCCATCATGAGACCCTCCCCTTGTGTGCATGGCAGTGAGCATGTGTGTGTTGTTGGTGTGTGTTGGGGGAGGGGTGGTGAGGTCAAAGGCTGCAGAGAAACAGGGTGAATCGGGCGGGAATGCAGGAGGTGGAGACAAAGTGCTTGAGAAATGCAAATAGGTTCATGTTGATCTTCTCCTCCTCTGTGCTCGTCCCTCCATCTCTGTGTTGTGACGTTGTTTCTCTCACACTGACTTGATGCACGAGGAGGTCATTGTTAAATATTATAAAAGCCTCACTGAAACCAAAAATAAAGACATAACTTTAACTCAAAGTCCCGTCTTTATTTCACCTTTAGTGGTTCAATAAAATCACAGGACAGGTGTGATCGTGACTTTCTGGATCTAAACACGCGTGATCTTTGTATCAGACTCTGACATCACGTCACCTCGCCCCACAGAGCTGCACTGTCTCAAAGTGATGAAGGACTTCTTCAGTGAACTGAAACAAATTCATCTCAAGCTCCTTAAAGAACCTTAAATTGTCTGAGAATTGTTGGGTAAATGTCACAGCGTCCAGTCCAGTAGAACCAGTTAAAAAAAAAAAAAAAAAAAAAAACGGGAGAAAAGCTGAGCTGGCCAACAGGAGCCTACGAGGAGAGGATGTAGAAAACACACTAGTTTATCCAACACCCCTGAAAGAGTGACACGTCTAAAGTTTCCTACAGTTAGCAGCTGTTTTAGAAACATCGTACCTGCATTTTTTTTTTATTAATTGTCCTTTTTCCCCCTCATTTGTGTTATAAGTTAAGGATTTCCTCATCAAAAGGAACCAAAAAGTTCTGCACTGAGAGCTGCAGGTGAGAAGATCCCACCAGGTGGTCACATGACAACAACATGCCCAGTTTGGCTCCAGGTGAAAAGCTTTAGATGCATAACACACAACCCCTCCCAGACTCCTCATGATATGATACAATGAGAAACAATGAGATACGATAAGATATGATGCGATACGATGAGATATGATGAGATACGATGAGATATGATGAGATACAATGAGATACAATGAGATATGATGAGATTCAATGAGATACGATGAGATTCAATGAGATACCATGAGATTCAATGAGATACCATGAGATTCAATGAGATACGATGAGATTCAAGGAGATACAATGAGATATGATGAGATTCAATGAGACACCATGAGATACAATGAAATACAATGAGGTACGATAAGATATGATGTGATACGATGAGATATGATTCGATTCAATGAGATACAATGAGATAAGATGAGATTCAATGAGATTCAATGAGATAAGATGAGATTCAATGAGATACAATGAGATAAGATGAGATTCAATGAGATTCAATGAGATACCATGAGATATGATGAGATTAAATGAGGTACGATGAGATTCAATGAGATTCAATGAGATTCAATGAGATTCAATGAGATACCATGAGATACCATGAGATATTACGAGATTCAATGAGATACTTTGAGATAATAAGATACAATGAGATTCAATGAGATATTATGAGAAACGATAAGATATGATGAGATGCAAATACAATGAGATATGGTGCAAAACGTACCTGTATATGATCTGATATTTGCTAGGAAAGGACAGAAAAACGATAAATCTGGTTCATGCAAAATGATACTATGATACACTACACTAAGATATGATATAAAAAAGTAAGCAGTGGTTGTAACATTAAATGCAATAAGGTAAGATGTTGATTTAACAATATGAACAAATCAAGTACTCAGCTGTTGAGGAGAGTAAATACACAAACTGATCAGACTGGATACGAGATGCTTTATGATGTAACTGAAGCAGCAACATGTTTATTATTCTATGATAGGATGGAATACGATATGATGAGCACAAAGTGCTGCAGATCTAATGTAAGGACAAAAAAAAGACATGTTGGAATGAGACATGGCACCACATGATTCACTGTGGTATAAAACTATTAAATCAAGTTTCATTAAACGCAATAAAAGACGAAGATGACCGAATAAACTGAGAGGTGAAATATGATACATCACCGTATGATGTCACAAGATAGAGAGGGATCCATACCGTTACTACAGCGTTAGATACATACAAAACAATCTGATATACAACAGGATTAGTTACTATATACTGTAGCAGGATGTGATGTGATACAGTTCATACCATTTAACACCACATGAGAGTCAGACGAAGAGTAAGACCAAAGCAGAGAACGTCAGTCTTATTTATACGTACACACTGCTGAATGACTGTTTTTAAAGCCACTGTTTGAACTCCACAGCACATCTCCTCTGGGTTCTTCTCCTGCAGACTGCAGGTACAAAACATCTCATGTCACTTCAGTGGCTTCCTGCAGAAACAAACAGAGAGAGAGGACGGTCCTCATTAGAGAGACTGAACGGTAACCATGATGCTGAGACGGGAACGAGGAAGACAAACTCTCATTTGGGTGAAATAATGAGATCCAGACTGTTTTTATTCCTCAATCAGAGCAGATCTGCTTTCTAGTTTCCAAGCATTCAACAAACCGTCTGAAAATCTGCACCACCGGGTAAAGATACATCCTCCATCTTTGTTTTTACATCTCATCACCTTAACACAAAATACTGTGGATGAAGACGATTTAGGAGAGACTCACCTGTCAGTCACAGGTGGTTCCTTCAGATCTTCAAACACACAAAAGTAGGTTTACTGCATGTAAACAAATGTTTTCTGTACAGGAGAAAAAAAACAGCTCCTCCATCAGTGTGCAGACAGGTTGTTACCCCACACACACACACACACACATTCCTCCATCACATGACCCACACATGCAGACAGCCTGTTTGATGTTTACAGTGCTGGAAAAGAAGCAGTTTGACCTGTTGGTCAGCTAACAGCCTCAGCTGAAGATGTAAACGAACAAACAGCTTCAGAAACGAGTGTTTGAGGCTGTTTCTCATCAAAAACCAGCAAACGGGAGCGACTGAGTCCATCACAGCTCCTCACCTACGATACGAAGGAATGTCGTAAAGGAATTTAAAGAAACATCTGTACTCCAATAAAAAAGGAACATTTGATATGATGCATGGTGACGTGTCTTTTTGAACTCGCTCCCTTTAATTATTGGTTAAATGTTTGAAAGTGTGTTGGTAGGTGCAGCTGGAAAGCTGTTATAGCGTGCGCCCCATGTACAGAGGCGTCTTCAGCCGTCCTGTTAGCAAAGGCAAAAACACTAAAAGCTGAAGCACAGGTATGACGCAGAGGTGAGGTCGCCCAGGCTTGAGGCAGAAAAAGGGTTAAATTTCATTACATGTCCGTTCCTCGGGGCCTCGTTCTCTTTACATGCTAGTTCGGCCGAGCAAAGTTTACACCCAGCGTCCTTTTCTTCCTGAATCTCTTAGAATCAGTAATGTTTTCTTCTTCTCTTGTTTTATACCGGCAGCTCTCAGAGGGGCTGCAGTCACCGAGCATTAAAAAACACAGAGCATGAGTGGTTGTGGCGTCACGTTGTGGTTCGTCTCATGTTTGGTTGATGTGCGTCAGTAAAGTAAAATGCTGCAGGAATCATTGGGCTGTTTTTGAAAGGCCTCCGAGCCTCTTCTTTGTCTGATACGTGGCTTAAAAAATGAGACAAAAGATTCATCAGATTTACTCAAGTTCAAGAAACGACTAATTAGTAAAATCTTTAAAAAAGTTCATGTGTCATTAAAACAGGAGGCAGAAATACTCTGTGACACACCTGAGGAAGGTGAGAGCGACTCTAGGACAAAGCTAACATGCTAAGCTAACGTTTACTTCTCCTCCTCTGTCTTATTTTTGACGCTCCTCTGACATGATTCAGGTCTGATTCTTTTTCACAAACTTTGCCCTCAAACAGCCTGTTGCTTCCTGATTCAGATTCATTTCAAAACTGAAGCTGAAAATCCTGAAACTTTGAGTTTAAAAAGAGGAAATTCAACATTTTGTTCTTCACTTGAGGAGATTTTATCCTCCGACATGACGCTGTCTGTTAAATCTGAAGTGTTGAATGAACTTCTTCATAGGAAAGTTGAGGCAATCTGATTCTGTATTTTTTTACGTGTTAACAATCTGAAAACTGGAGTCACGTTATTTGTTTATACTCCGATAAATGGGACTGATTCTGAGAAAGAGAAAAAGGGACAAACTTTCAGACTAAAAAACAAAACTAGGGGGAAAAAAAAGCCTTCATATTTTTTTTTTTTTTTTTTTAATTGTTATGATCTGAGCTGAATTCGGTTAATCATGGCCGAACAGTTTCAGCCCAGTGTTGACCTCCTTTAAACCCTTTCTATGGCCTCAGTAACTTTTCACTGATGTTTGAAAGCAGGACCTGAGGCCTGAAACACAAAAGACTCAACTTCAGAGAAAAGTGCATCAAACTCTTCAGATTCTTTGAATGAAACAAAGTGTGTGAATGAAACTGCTCATCAGACCCATGCAGGCCTCACTTCCTCCCCTGACGTCACAGACGCAGGATGTGGAGGCGGACGGGAGCAGAAGAGTGCAGCAAAGATTGGATCGTGAACAAACTGTTCATACGTAAACGCTCAGACCAACACAGGTGAGGCCACAGGCCGACCAGGTGCCTCAGTGAGGAGAAACACTCACTGAATGAAGCTTAAATGAAAAGTATGAGCCGATAAACGAAGGTAAAAGTGACATTTAGAAGGATTTTGGATTATCTGCAAAGTGACTATTAGTCAGACACACGGAGGGAAGTTAATCTGATCTCTGAAGACGTGAAGAAACTACTTCACGAAACATTCTGCATAAAAACAGCGTTTAAAGGTTTAACCTGAGCTGGTTTGGATGAATGAATGAATGAATGAAAAGTCGTCTGACTGTAAGAACTAAAATACTGTTTTTGTGTGAAACACAGTCAGTCTGTTTACTCTTTGATGATCTTTTCCTCATTGAAGTTGTTCCATATTTTTAATAATTTACCGTCAAGATGAATTTTAAGAGCAACCACCTCTAATGAGTTTTGTAGGAGTTAAAACAGTTGAACAGAAAGACGGAGCCTGTTGGCTGTAAAAAAAAAAAAAAAAAAAAAAAGGCTGAAATGCTCATTTTTAAAATTTAAAAAAAAAAAGCTGATTAGCTGTTTAAGTCACGTGATGGAGGATGTTTAGTTTTGGGAGGTTTGCTGTGAAGTTAAAGGCCTGTTCTGAATATTATACATAAATTAAACAGTATAAATGACTCTGAACCAGACAGGAAGCGTCTTTCAAATAAAGTAAATGATCTTCTTAACCTCGTCTTAACCTTTCTGATTAGAAAACCAACATAACTCAGGAGTTCAAGTTAATTTCTTTCAGTAAATACTTTTATTAAAGTGTTTCCAACAAACTACATCCTCAAAACCATCAAACAAGCGAACACAGGGTTAAAAAGTTTTTTTTTTTCCATCCACCAGCATCACATCAGCTTCATTATGTGACATTAAAAAAAACAGCGAAATTTGAATTTAAGTTATCAAAATAACTATTTCATGCAAAACACGCACACACTCTGAGATCTGATTTTTATAACGAAAAAAAAAACAACTAATTGAACTGTTGGTTTGATTAACTGGATACAGGATGTGTCGAACAGGTGAGCAGACTGAACAAACTCCCTTTTCTGATCTTTTCGTTTCTTCATTTTTAAACCTGGTAACTTGGACATCTTCATCTCCTCGTGCAGAACAAATCCCGGTAAATCTGAGTGTTTGCAGCCGTTTAGTTAAGAAAAAAAACCCCGTTGGACAGGAAATAAAAAAAACGACGCAATATATCTGAATTTAACCGTTTGTGTATCGGACTCACCGACGCGATTAAAAAAATAGTCCATTATCCCTCATGTGGTGGAGCGCGAGAAGGCTCGTGCTGCAGAAAGAGAGCTCACAAAATGGAGGGAGGGAGGGTGTGTGTGTGTGTGTGTGTGAGGGAGAATGTGTGTGTGAGGAGGGGGGGTTCTCAGAAAACCCGTTGATTTAATGAAACAAAAACAAACCGAGTACGACGCTTTCACTTCTGTTTCCAATCTGCCTCCATGTCGCTTTAGACACGCGGGAAAAAAAAAATCCAACTGATGGAGACAAAAAAAAACCTCATGACGAATATGAGAAACTGAGACCTGTTTCCTAAACGAAAAGCCTTTCAGGAGGCTTCAGAGAGTTTTGTTCCTGTGCTGCTTGTTTTGAATCCCTGCGCGTGAGCAAAGCGAGTAAAGACAAAACAGGTAAAGAGGAGCAGACCTGTTCTCATGGGGCACGTGCATGAAGTGAAGCTCTGTCGTTAAAAATTTATACAACTTGAATGTCGACTCACAATCCATCCACTGCTTATTAAAAAGGCCATTTAATCCAATAAAACCCAAACAGTTGATGTTTCCACTCATTAATTTCTGTGGATTAAAAAACTGAATTAAAGGCAGTGTGACCTGAAATCTACCAAACTCAGCTCATTCAAAACTTAAAAGTTCCTGATGTTAAAAATGTTTGTTTAGTCTTTTGTTGGAGTAATAAAGAGGTGAGAGGGACTGGAAGTTTGTCCTACCTGTTTTTCAGTTCGGTCACTACCGCCACCAAGCGGCCGCGAGGAGACACTGCATACCGGCCTGTGCGAGGCGGGGACCGGGGCCTTCAGCCTGGGAGGCCCTAAAAAAAAAAAAAAAATCAAAACCTACTGTTAGATATGCAAAAAGAAAAAAACATAAACTTCAACTTTGAGAAAATTTCATGAAAGAAAAACAATTTTTTTTGTCTTTTTTTCTACGATGTGATAAACTTGTGACGGACTCGAGAACTTCCTGTCCCAGTTACAGAAAATAACAGTTCAATTATTTAATAAAACTAAAGTGTCAAAAAAAGAATGAAGAATCTTTAAAAAATAAACTTGTATTAAAATCTCTTGATGTTCGTTACTGATGTTGTTATGAAGCTCATAAAGCTGAAGGCGTGTTTCATTCATAAATCCCATTTCCGGTTTGTGGTATGAACCGGTCAGCTGTAGCTAATAAACATCCCAAATGTTCAGATTATCAGCGATCAGAAATCATATCGACGCGGGAGTTCTGTGCTGTGTACGCAGACAAACTCCCGCGGTCGGAAAGGGTCGATTCCGGGTTTATACCGGAAAAGGCCCGAACCAAGCCTGACAGGAGAAAGCATGAACGATTTTAAATCAATAACCAGCATCGATACTGATAAGATGCCCCGCCCACCGATGAGCTGATATTAATTCTGGATAAACTGCACCGCAGTCTCGCGCGCAGGATTGCGTCACAGCCTTCAAACGAACCAATGAAGTTGTTCGTGATCGGCGCGCTTAATCTATTGAGAATTAAGTGATAGTGCGCGTTCTCGTTGCGTACACGCACTTAAACTAAAAACTGGAGCTACTGATGGTTAGGAGTGTCACGTGATGACTTCAGGTGGACTTTTAGTCTAATACAAAATCGGCGCGTGGCGTCATTTTATCAGACTGAATATCAATTTTTAAGAAAAGAAGCAGAGAAACGATTTTTGACATTAACATTAGATTAGAGGACAACTTCAGTCCAGAGAACCAGATTCAGATTCGATTCGTGGCTCCAAACTGACAGTAACGTCTAAATCACGTGCGTTACCATCTGATGAGCACCTGTGGTCAAAACATTTTGAAAACTCTCATGGGACCAGGAAATGTTTGGAAAATCATATTTTAAAGCAGTAACACAAATTCAGTGATAAACACTTTATTATTATTATCTTTATCGCTCTGGTCAGTTATTTGTTTCGTTCATTTTGTGTTTATTTTATAAATAATTTCATCTGAAACCAGTTCGATTTAAAAAAAAAAAAACAACCTTTATAGAGTCTCTATTTGTTACAGCAAAAGTTTGTTTAGTTCTGTTTGTATCCATGTTGTAGAAGGTTTATCCCTTTAAAGCTCCTGTGAGGTTTTTTTTTAAAGGGTTAAAAACAGTAAAGTTAGCAGTGATGCCTTTCATTACCTTCAGAAAGAAAAAGGCATCAAGACTGATGGTTGATGTACAGAAATGTTATGATTTGTTGGATGAGACTGTGAAGACTTTTTTTTTTATTTTGAATTACTTTTTTTCCAGTTAACCAAAAACAGAGGGAGAAATTTGGTCACATGACACCACGTGCAGTAAAACAAATCAGTCATGGGAGCAAAAAGGCAACACAAACTGAAAGCTCCTCACAGATATTATCGTGTATTATGTCATCGTCCTCCTCAGAGGAGATGCTAATTGATGTGAAGTGAATGAGATTTGACTCACTGTAGGTTCTGTATGAATCCATGAGGCTGTTAGTGGTGACCTACTGTTGTGTTCAGCTGTTTTTTGGTTGTGCAGCTAAAACCACAAACTCTAACCAGGAAGAACTTCTGGTGTCAATTTTGATGCCCCCTGTCACTCTCTGTGAGTGTTTGCTGTGAGAAATACAGAGAGCAGCTGCTCAATCAAAAGAACTTGGTTGATTTTTGTGACTCACATTTGCAAAAGGATTCAGATCCATTTACAGGAATCAGTTCTAAGAACTCTTAGATGTAAAACTATGACTGAAAGGTAAACAAAGTGTTTCTAAAGAGTAGAAGATCTGTGCAGTAAAAACCAACAGACTAAAACTCTGTAGTCCACAGCTCATCTGTTGATTTGTCGCCCTCTGGTGGTTGTTTCTGAACACGTGACTGTACTGAATACAGAGACTGAACTTCTAACGTCCTCTTACTCACAGGTTGTGGAGCTTCGTCCTGGAGCTGAAACTCTGCACGGCTCTTCTTCAAGTTTGTTGATGGTTCAACATTTCACTTTCTACTAGGGAGGCAAATACTGGTTAGTTCGTCATTACAAGGAAAAAAATATATATACAGATGGACCAAAAAGTGTGAACTTCAAAATTTGAGTACAAATGAACACGCTTTTACAGGAGGTGGACATTTTTTGTATTTTGAAGTTTGGTTGATTTTTAGGGAGATATTACAATAATTTATGACTAATTTAAAGAATCTGTATTTCTGATTTCATTACCAATCAGCCAGAAAAATCAAATTCAGTACAAGAAATATTTCACTCAAAGTGATGAAAGTTAAATATGTGAAAGTTGACATTTCAGAATAAAATTACCCAGACAAAAAAAAATAAATAAATAAATCATGACCTCCTAGTTTTTGATGTTGCACCTGAAGAAGCTTACAGAGTCCAAGACCTGAACGGTCTGGATGTTTCCTCCGTGGTAAGAAAAGTGTCGCCGATGGTGATAATAATAAAACATTTTATTTGTATAGCACTTTTCTAAATACTCAAAGACACTTTACAAGGAGAGAGAAAGCAACAATGAAAACGTCATGAATAAAAATAGAAACGACTTTAAAAAGAGAGATAATACAGTGTCAGTAGATTTGTGGGTATTTCAAATGAACACCGTGTTAGCGAGAGAACATAACAGAACTACAAACTGGATCAATAATTAAACTGTTATTTATCAAATTGGCCATTTCCAAAATTCACCTCTTTTATCAGCTGCAAACTGGACAAAATAAAGTCCGTCTGCAGGGTCCGGAGCGGCAGACGGGTTTTATTTCAGCTTCCAGATGCAGCCCAGTCCCAATACAGCTGCTGCTACGTCACCGACGATGATGAGTGAGTGATGAAGAGTCGATGTAAGGCAATGTTACATCTCTACAGCTCCACACAGAGAGAGAGAGGAGGGGGGGCAGGAGAAACAGTAATAATTATACAGCACTCGTCTTAAAAGTGCTTCATGGTGAGAGGAAGAAACGAAGGGGCGGAGCTTCAAACGCTTCTCTTCTGGATTTGAGTCCCAGCCGACAGATTATTAAAACTACAAGAACAACAAGCCACCAGTCAGATGCAGGTTTAGAAAAAGTGAGCTTTCAGTTGTGTGTTAAGAGAAGGTAGCGGCGCCAAACTTTTGAGGTCCTTTTTTTTTTTTTTTTTCCTTTCTTTTTTTTTTTTTTCTTTTTTTTCCTTTTTTTTTTTTTTTTCAAACAGCAGAGCTTCAGTCTTCACAACACAGAGGCCAAAGAAAGTTCTGCAGAGCCGCAGTCAGCAGGGTTCGGTTCTGCCGTGGTCCGCGCCGTCCGTGCTCGGAGATTTTAAAGAGGTGTGTGTGAGCTGTAACGTCAGAGGAAACGGCTTTCTGAAAGAGTCAAGACGCCTCCCGACACACAATATACACAAAGCTTCATTCTGGAGCACGTGGAAAAGGGACGTAAAAAAAAAAAAAAAACAAAAAACAAAAAACAGAACAGAAGAAGAAGAAGAAGAGGATCCGCTTCTCCTCTCCAGAAGCAACGGGTCTATGTTCAAAAACATACTGAAGGAGGACTTTGTCACATTTACTTTGACAGCTCGGTGCCCTGAAACCCTTCAAAGTTCAGGGTCATTTAATAAAAATAAGCTTTCCTTTCATTAACATAAGGAAGAGGGGGAGTGGAGGGGAGGGGAGGGGAGGGGAGGGGAGGGGAGGGGAGGGAGACACTATTCATAACGGGGGAGGAAGGATAGATATTTGATAACTAGAGCAGGGTGGGGGATAAATTCTGGGTGAGGGGACAGACATCTTAACTTATATCAGTACATGGCATAGATCATACATGAGGGTCAAGGCAACACATTTTTAAACCTAACTACTCAGTAATCAATCTCAACTAGTCCTGCCCTCCCCCAGGCCCTCACACCACCCTCCACAGGAGTGGGGCGCTCTGAGTCCTCCCTCCTCCTTGATGCTGTGGGGGCAAAGAGGGGAGGGCAGGGTGTGTGGGGCTGGTGGTGGAGGGTGGGGTCGGGGTAACGGGGTCCCGGGACTCTCATTGATTGTAGAGCGAGCGCTGCTCCCAGGGCATGGTCTGGATGGTGCGCGGCACGGGGGAAGGCTTCAGCGTGGGCGCTCCGTTCGGATGGAGGGAGTGGCCGAGGGGGTTGATGGTGGTGAGGGGCCGCTGGGGAGCCAGGGAGAAAGCGTCCTGTTGCTTCGGCTGCAGGGGGGGGGGGGGGGGGGGGGGGGACGGGGACGAGGGGAGGGAGAAAAAACAGGCGGCGTCAGTTTGAGTTCTGGAATAAGAGTTGGAAGCAGCATGAATTCAAAAAAAGAAGAAGGTGAGAAATGCAAACGTTGAAGCAACGAAGGTGAAGAGGAGGAGAGGAGACCAGAGATAAAACCTGGTTATCTAATCAAGTTTAGGTTCACATCAGCATCTGGACCCCTGCTGGTCACACATCAATCAGCCAAAATCAGACTCACTGTCAAAAGAATGTTGAAATAAGTACCGTAAAACCTGGAAAACAGCTCAGCTGAAATCTGAAATCTGCCCGTTTCCTTTAAACGAACGATTATGATCCAATAACAAAGTGATGATTTAGTGCTAGATTGGTCTGCCTCACTATCCCAGCATGCTTTGTGCTAAGAAGTGGCTGATGGGAGTTTAAGGGACAGCTTCTGGATAAAATACCACAACAGGTAGAAGACAAAAGAAAATCACTAAAAGTGTCTGAATCACTGATTTTTTCTTTGCATATTTTGTTGCAGATCTGTAAGTTCATGATTTGTCAGGTTTGTCTGACAAAACAAATTAAAAAAAAAAAAGATGAAAAATTGTCACACATTTCTTTCTTAAGTTTTTTTGTTGGGTTTGGGTTGAGCGGAGCCGCTGCGTCGGCTGCAAACCGCCTCACACACAGTCTCAAAGGAGAGAGAAGACTGAGGCGACACACACACACCGCGAGATGAACGTTACGCCTTCATGTGAAGTCTGCAGGTTTACACAAACTCTGGATCAAATCCTCGTCTCCATCGTTTCTGTCATGGAACGAACTGACACTAAAAACCACAGAGTGCCCTCTGCTGACTTTGATGCATCGTCTTAGACGCTGCCGTGCATCACTTTAAAACCTGCAGACGCCGACGTAAAGATTTAATCATTCACTGAGTCCTTCTCTCTCTAAAGTTATCATGAAAAGACGTGAAAAAGAAAAGCGTGATGGAATGAGAGTCGTGACACGGAGGGGAGGGATTAGTGTCACAGCGAGGAGGAAGTAGGAAAAGTAAGCAGCACAGCCCCGCGTCATGTCGTGTCCCTCCGCCGCACAGAGCTGAGTTTAAGAAAAGAGTTTGTTTAGTCTGCTGTTTGTTTTTACAGAGAAAGAGGAGAGTTCAGCCAACAAATACTCTATCTATGAGGTTAGAAAGGTGCCAAAACACCTGATACGGAGCAGGGATCTGATCTGAATAAATGAAGCTCTGTGTGGTCGTCAGGCTGCTTCTGTTCCCGTCTTCATCTCGAGCTGAACTCTGAGTTCAAGAGAAACTGTTTAGGATTCATTTCTAAAGCAAGACTGCACACCAGGGTCTCCAAAGGGTTCAACCAGTCAAATGTAGGACTTCTTTAACCCTTTAACACCTGATGTGGACACCTTGTGGAAGCTCACAGAGCGTTGGATCCTCAAAACCTCAAATTTAAGACATTCTGTGAGATTCTTAGAGAATTTCAGAAGTTTTACATCTTGGATTTCAGATGTTTTAGGACTTTTTAACGACCCTGCAGACACCCTGACACAATGATCATCTCTCTGTACTCATCCTGGTAAAAGGCTCATCTCCATCGGTGTTCCACTACATCTGTAAAGACATCAGCAGACTAAAAACTGAAGGATTCACAGAGGAGAGCTCAGACGGCGTCCAGCAGGAGACTCAGCTGACAGCAGCGCCCCTGCTTCACCTTCGCTCTGCTTCAGGAGCAGCTGGCTGTCAGCAGAGTCTCCTCACAGACGCTGAGAGTTTCTCCAGGTGTTAGTGGGTAGTCAGGGAGGAGAAGCGAGCCTGCAGAGAGCAGGCGGCGGGTGTGTGGCGGCTCTCTCTCCTACCATGGGGTTGGCGCTCAGTCTAGTGTATCCCGAGCTCATCTCCTTTACCTCAGGCACCAGGGGCTGGAGCAGAGAGTAGGAGGAGGACGGGGTGGCGCTGGAGGAGGAGACGTGTTTGTTGGAGGAGGAGCTCCTCATGCTCTGCTGGCTGCTCTGAGACGACACCGAGCTGGGACGGCCCTGCAGACACACACACACACACACACACACACACAGAGCTCAACAAACTGTAGATGACGTCAAAACAAGAACGTGCAGTAGGAAGGTTCCCTCGTCCTCACCTGGTGGGGGTCAGGCACCGACTGGCTGCTCACACCGCCTGGCATCGGGGACACGCAGTGGGAGGACAGAGAGTCCTGCTGGCCGTGTCCTCCGTGCTGCATCATGGAGTTAGCATTGTTCTGCTGCTGCTGCTGCTGCTGCTGCTGCTGTTGGCGGCGAGCGTTGGAGGAGTAATTGCGACGGCTGCCGGACTGGATGTGAGGAGAGAGAGAGAGAGAGAGAGAGAGAGGGAGGGGTGCACAGAGAGTGTGATGATTCCTGTCTGCGTGCTGTGTGTTTGTGCAGAGAGCAGACAGAGGAGAGGAGAGGTGACGGATGAGTGTGATGAAAGTAAGGCTCCTCGCTCCTTTCTGCTCACTGGATCAGGCTACAGCTGACGTCTCTCTGACTCTCTGACTCTCCTCTCTCTCTCAGCCTGTCAGTATGAGTGGATGGAGTGGTCACATTGTGCAGACACACACACACACACACACACACACACACAGATACACTCACACAAACCGTCACCTCCAACAGTTACACTCAGCTTCGTCTTTGTATTTTAAAAACTACGACTTCAGACGATGCTTTCCTTCTTTACTTTCTCCTCTCAGGTGTTCAGACAGACTGATCACCTGCTTCTGCAACATTTGGACCAATTCAAACTCAGCTCAGGATGCTGTGACCTCATTTCATCAACAGTTTGTTTCTGCTTTAATTCTTATCTTTGGTCAACGTCATGAGAAAGTCTGAAGTAGGGCTGGGCAATAAACCGAAAATTTACCGATACCGAAATTTATAAGAATAACCGACGTCAATTTTGCCCATGTCGGTATATTCGGTATTGAAAAAAAAAAAAAAAGTTGGTTTTAGTTGTGTGTAGGTCGGCTACGTGTTCGTGTGCCTTTAAGGGAGCTACGTAAGAGACGCGACTCCACCCCATCCAGTCTGTGACAAAAAAAAAGAAAGAGAGGTGGGGAGATGGAGGACCGTTCAAAAGTTGTAGCGGCTGCTGCGGCGGCTGAAGTTGACGAAGTTGGTGCGGTCGAAGGAGAGAGTGAACGGCTTGTAAACTGTGCCAAAAGACAGTTGCGACGAGTCAAGGTAACACAACCTCTTCCACCACCCGCAGTACAACCATGTGATTCAATTCGAAGACATTAAGAAAGCGAGAAGAGACGAGCGACAAGTGCTTCCACCACCAGGCAGCCGTCGCATGAAAACCGCGAGGATACAGCCTGCCACCGCCAAAAATCTTTTGGAAAACGGTGATTCCCAGCATGTAGAGAACAGAGAGAGAAAAGGTTGCTGCTGAGTTGAGACATGTTCAGCACTTTGCAGCCACAACCGATCTCTGGTCCAGTCGCACCATGGACCCTTATATCAGTCTGACAGTACAAAGTAAACACAAGGGATGCAACTTGTTTCTCTCGTTATAACCTGATTACTTGACAACTCAAATGTGGCCGTTTTTGAGTAAGCTCTTTGTAATATCCATATTAAGAATTTGTGTATAAGAGATTGCATTTTTAATACTTTGTTTTCAGGTAATTTAAGTTATTGTTCTTATTTCAAATCTGTGTTTATCAGCTGTTTAATAAATATCTTAACTAAAAGAACTTTATTTGTGTTTCCTTATTTATTTTCAGACAGTGTAGTTTTATAGTCCTTTAAAGTGGCAAAATAATTGAAATAAATAAGCCAGCCCCCGGGGCAGTGGAGTAGTTATCGTCCATTTATCGTTATCGAGGTGAACTGCTCAATATATCCTGATATTGATTTTAGGCCATATCGCCCAGCCCTAATCTGAAGCATCATTTAGTTTGGATTTGGTGCCTCGTTTAAATCTAACGCTGCTCCTCACAACACACCAGCATGAACGACTTCCCTTCTCTCTCTCTCTCTCTCTCACACACACACACACGACACACACTTGCCCACACCAACCTGGTTTTTGGCCGCGGCGCTGCAGCGGTGCTGGGCCAGGTCCAGCATGGTTCGGTAGCTCTTAAAGCAGGACGGGCAGTTGAACCGGTTCTTATTAACCAACCCCACACACACACACACACACACACGCGTACACACACACACAGACACACACACACATAAATTTGGATTAAATCCACTGAAGTGTTTCAGTCCCTGACCCTTTCCCTAAACTTAGCCTAACCCTGGTCTAACCCTGGTCTAACCCTGGTCTAACCCTGGCTGCAGCATGCTGTAAGAGGAGGAGTGTGAGGCTGCTGCAGAGAGAGCACAGAGTTTACAACACGTTACATGCACACGCTGAAAATAACACATGCATACATGAAGAAAGCTACAGGTTCTTAGTTTTAATCTGAGCAGGTGAATCTGAGCAGGTGAGCAGCGCTGCAGGACGACGGCCCTCTGATCTGACCCTGATCGCCCTCTACACACGTCCTCCACCTCCTGCAGGCTGCAGCACATCGAGCCTCCTCTGCTATCAGAGCTGCATCGTGTCAGACCTTCACACAGAGCTGCAGAGTGACGACCCTGAGAGCTCTCTGCAGCACAGATTTAATCATTCAGCCATTAAAGGAAAGATTTGATGGGACTCAGAGAGGTCAAAGAGGCGGTGCAGAGGCTGAGAGGACTCCACAGATCTCTCTGACAGGAGACGGCTACTAGAGAGACTCAAGGACTCTGGTTTCTGGAGGGTCAGGGTGCCCTGAGCAGATCTGGATCCCCTCCTACAGGCCCTCACGCTGGTTTCAGAGAGTAACTGAAGACTTAAGGAATCTGAGCAGATTGTGAAAACGTGAAACTCATGGATTAAAACGTCTCACCGCCAAACGCAGAGGTGACGTTACCCGATTATTCTCTGCCTTTGACGGGATATTTTGGAGCGATGAGAGAAAAATCTGGAGGATGAAACCCAGACAGAGATCCAGTCCACTTCACCTGTCACACTGTCATTCATTAATCACATAGCTCACCTGCAGCAGACCACCTGTCCAGGTAGTGATAAGCGTGAATAATTAATGAGGTTTTATGTTGTGCTAATGTTCTCTGACGTGCTGGCTGTCTTATCCTGTTAAACGATCGGCGTCGCTACGACTCACGCGGGACTGAGGCCGCCTCTCTGCTGTACATCAGGACCGCGTGCTCCAGGATTTCATCCCGGTGAAGCAGGTTCTGGCAGGATCAGGAAACCCGTCTTCCAAAGAGTCGAGCCGACTGCTCATTTCTTCAAATGTTTCCAGACTTTGAAACGCTTTCTGAAGCAGCGCTGCTCGAACAGTGTCTGATATATCCACTCTATCAGAGTTGCTTTAGCGATGATGTGCTAAATTATATTATTAATAATCAATAGGTCTCATGATCGATTTTTTTGACTGGGGATCATTATTCATCGTGACAGAATTTTTACGACCCTGTCCGTCAAAATGATTGACAGGTAAAACACGCAGGGCAGCGTGTGATCAAATGAGACTTCAGAGTAAACCTGCTCGCTGTTGGACGAGAAACACGGCTCGCTTCAGTGCGAGTGTGTGTTTGTGTTTACTACTGACTAGGGATGCACCCAAATGAAAATTTGTGACCGAAGCCGAATAAAATATAAACACTTGGCCGAATACCGAATAGGGCTGTCACTTTTTCAAAAAATCATATTGGAACGAATATTAAATGACCCGTCATTCTTCGAATATATTTGAATACCCCCCCCGCGCGCGCGCGCTCTCCTTAACAGTCTCCTTAACAACAAGAGAAAGCTTCGACAGCTTTGAATAAGAAGGTAAAACATATAACTGATACTCAAGCCGAACAGCCCGTCTTCATTTCTTCATTATTTGACAGAAACACAAATCTATCAACTTGATCGGGATCAAGTGTGACTCTCTTTTTGTTTCCAATATTACCTGCACGGTACAATTCACGCACGAGCACGCGCACATGATGGCTGTGACCGCTCCTCTCGACAGTTATTTAAACAATAACGGGGTGTTAGAGGGCTGTGTGGGACCAAAACAACTTAACATGAGCCAAAAAGTCTCTAAAGTTATAATCCTGTTCTCTGTCTCACTCTACTGACTCTGATCAGACCGCGCTGCATGGAAAACGGTTTTGATAGACGCTTCATGGTGACGTAGGCGAGCCATGCGCGCGCCCGAAGTCTGCTTTATGTTGGAGTCGTGTCCGCAGACAGACCAGCGGAGGAGCGGCGCTTGTTTGAACGTGAAGCAGCGGGTTGTTGTCTGCAGACTCTGACATTTTTTAAATATCCCAGCAGCCTTTGCTGTTTGATTGCGTCATTGTGTCACACGCTACTATTCGGCCTTGCTTTTAACTCACTTCACCGAAGGCCGAATGTGGCTTTTTTTGCAATATTCGGCCGAATATATTCAGTTACCGAATATTCGGTGCATCCCTACTACTGACGCCATGGCTGTTTGTTGTGTTTCCCATTTCCTCAGCTATCCCAGCAGAAAGTGTGATCCTGAATCCAGAGCACGTTTCTAAAGTCACAATTTCGGGGGAAGTTAGACTCACCCGATACAACTCGCACATCTGGAAAATCTCACAGGATAATCTTCAGACATTTGTCGCCCAAAATCCTCCTGACTGTCTTGAAGTGTGACGTTTATAAAAGCATCGTAAAAATAACTCCTCCGCCTCTTAAAAATGATCGTGAAAAAAAAAAAAAGATCTCAGAAACATTCAGAGCTGTTACTTTGATCAACACTCAAAGATATTCGGGCAGATCCAGGGAAGGTGCAGATTTCTCCAGTATTTTCTCACCGAATCAACTCACAGGAACAGGATGTCTCACCTGATTTATCAGAGTTTTTCAGCTTTAACGGACGTGAAGTCTTCGTTTTGAAAAATTAGGAGACGTCTGGATTGTTCAGCTGAAACTTATTTTTACAGAAAATGACTTTCTAAAACTGGAACTCGGAACTTGTTGACTTATTATTCAGCCTGAAGACAGAACAGATGATCCTGAGGAACTGAGATTCATGCACCGGATGAAGAAGCATCAACGCAGAAATCTTCCTACCTTCACAAGCAGCCGTCAGAGTCTCACACCCTCCGTCACAGATTGTTTTAAGATGTTCCTGCAGCCTGACACCCCCCCCCCCTTTTTTTTTTTTTTTTTTTCCCGCCTCACACACACTCACCTGGCTGGATGAAGCAGCGGTGCAGCGGTGCTGGGCCAACTCCAGCATGGTCCTGTAGCTCTTGCAGCAGGACGGACAGTCGAAGCGGTTGGGTCCGTCGTCGTGGATCCTCTGGTGGTTGCGGAGGTACCGGGCGAGGCGGAAGGCCTTCCCACACAAGTCGCACATGTAACGCTTCTGACCGTGGATTCTCATGTGGTTACGCAGGGACATGTAGTTGGTGTAGGGCTTGCTACAGAAGTCACACCTGAGAGGAACACGAGAACAGTTGAGGATAGTGGATAGAGGCCGACACTTTTAATAATGTGTCAGAGTCTCGGATCCGTACCTGAAGTCTCCAGTCTTGTGGGTGAGCTTGTGGTTGAGCAGAGAGCTCGCGTGCTTATAGGCGCAGCTGCACAGATCACACACGTACGGCCTCTCGTCTGACTCCATGTCGTCTGACGCCGTCGTGGCCGACGCCGGCGCAGGCGCTCGGGACTCCATAGAGAGACTGGAGCTGGAGAGAGACGCGGAAGAGAGGCTGGAGCTGGAGAGAGCGGCGGAGGACGAAGGGAGCTGATCGCACCAGCTGATGGTTGAACTCGGCTGAAAGAGGAGAGGAGAACGTGACAGGTGAGAGAAGAGAGAGAGCAAAGACTTCCCAGAGTGATTATTTCATCCCTCTCTTTGTGACGGGACTTAAACTTTGAGGGTTATCTCTCAGTTACGTTCCACACACAAAAAGCTCAGCACCATGGACAGAAACACTCACAGGAAACCTGTAAGGGCCTCAAACAGACATCCAAAAACAACCAGAAGAAATACCAACAAAACCAGACGCCAGATCCAGTGTTCAACATGGAAACTTTATGTGATGACTCAGATGAGAAACGGTAGAATAACCTTCTTCAAATCTAACAGAGCAGAGTGACAAGACTGAGAGGCTTCAGGTGACTAAAGGAGAAACAAGCGTTGCTGGGACAAACATAGAAAACAAGTTTCATCGTTCACAGAGATCGCCGAACACAAACAAACTAATCGCTGATTAAATTTGCCGTTTGTGGGACAGTGAAAGATGCCTGCCCTAAAAGTCAAACGTAGAAACCTTCCGAACATATGAATCCTTGTGTGGGAGTGTGTGTGCGCGCTGTGCAGATAGTCTGTGAGCTGAAAGCGACCATGAATGAAGCACACAGTCTGGCATCACAAAGAGGTCTTTCAGAGTCCTCTGCGGGGCGTCTTCCGCTCCCGTTTCCTGTGGGACAGCCTGTTCGTGTTTACTTTGCGCAGCTTGCTAACAATATTGCAGGCCCTTGTGCTTGTATTTGTGCTCTAGCAGCTAAAAACATCCCTTTCTGTTTGGACAGTAAGACGGGGCACACACTGCTCAAAAAACAGCCCGAACGCTACTTCGCTTTTCACTTTCAAACACAACACAGAGGCGACAGCTGATATTTGTTTACACACATCTACCCATCAGGAAACAACATGCATCACTGCAAGTGATTCGTTTTAATGGTCAAAATGAAAACAAACAAAAGCCAATCCCTGACAAAGACCAGAGACATGCGGTTAGTACATCACGGTCCAGAGACGTTTAAGAGAAGAGACCGCTGGCAACAATTTCAGAGAACAGAAGAGAATGGCAGAGACCATAACACCACCGCTAACCTCCCCTGAGGATTTTTCTGACACAGTGTTCCACCTCTGAGGAGGTACAAATCCAACTACTTAGATTCTGTGCTGAAACAAGGCTCAGCAAACATGGTGCGTATACCAGGGTACAGATCTGACGCAGAAGAATGAATCAGGCTTAAGCTGTCATTGTGTTTGCATAACCACCATGTCAGCTTACTATGTACATTATGGCTGCTGATTATTTTCTCTGTCATCTAATCTCTACCTTACTGTTTAAATAGTCGATTAATCACAATCATCTGTCATACTATTTCAATCCCTGTTTTACTTTGCCTCCTTAAGCATGCACATGCACGTTTCAGTGAAAGGAGAGTTTGACTTCACACAGTTAACGGGTTTTCACCAATTTTTTTTTTCCCTAATAAAATGTTTCCAAACTTTGTAAGCCCCAAGTCGTCTTTTTCAAGCTTCCCCCGTGCTCTCTGCCATAATTTATGTGAACGTCTTCTTCTGTTTCCATAAATAACATAAACAGTGGGAGCAATACTGCCTCAACCATTTCCTGGAGTGAACGGCAAGTACAGGTGAGTTTTTACCAGCCGGTATTTAATTTTACCAATCACAAAAAAACAATAATATGACACGTTGATGCTTGAATTCACGTGTTAACAAAGTTTTATAGTTGAAGTATTTCTTATTATGACGAATCCTTGCAGCCCTGAAATAAATATGTGCTAGAAAAAAATGTCCCCGCATATATTTTTTTTTTTTCAACGAATCAGGCCAGAGACAAGAGGAACCACTTTGTCTACAAGGGATTCCAAAAGCAAAATAAGTTTGTCTCAGAAGGTTTAGTTACTAAAAAAAACATTTAAAGATTTTGAACGATAAATATTACATGGAATTCATACTTTCTCTTAACTGTTAACTTTCACAAAAGTAAAACCATTTATTAGATAGTTTGAAACCAAACATGGATTATATAGAAGCGGTTTTTCCATCAGCCATATCTCCACTTCCCAAAACTGAAAGCCAGCATAGCATACCACAAACCAGACCCAAAAGAACAGACAAACTACATGCTACATCCGAAATCAGTAGGCGGTTTAGAAAAAAAAGTGTAACAGATTGTAAAAAAATATTAAGGTTGATGTCGTGGGGATGGGAAAGCCACCCCTGGCCACTCGTCTGGATACGCCCCTGTCTGCTATGAGCTAACCGAGCTCCCCTGTGTTGTTAATATTAGCAGAAGCTTGGTGATGCTAGGCTACATTTTCATGTTTTCTTCACATATTACCAGCTAAACACATCAAAACAGCCACATAGTGAAGAAAAACATACCCGTTTTCACAAACACCCTCATTTATAATTAAACTATGTCTTAATGAGTAAATTATTATTATTACTGCTACTTAGCTTAGCCGCTACGAGTCAGACTAGGCCGCGAGCCTCTCAGCATGACGATCGGTACGTTTGCATCAAGCTAACGAAGCCTCTCTGTGTCAAATATATAGATGCTTTAAATAACACAGTGTAGCTAAACTACATTATCTGCATTCATGCAACAACGCCATGTGAAATTAAATACTTTGAAAAGTGCTACAGTGTGTAAGTGTTGCTCAGTTAGCCGTGTTGTGTAGCTATTTGTTAGCAGGCTAACGGCGGTGCAGCTGGCTCTCTTACTCCGGAGTCGTTGGGATCTTTTTTCCAGAACAATTGAGAGCAGTGGCCGAAAGACTCTGTGGATGTCACATAGTTCACTCCGTTTCTGTCCTGAAAGTCTCCGTGTGTGCTGCCGGTGTTTGTTCTGGCGTACATCGTCGGTTTTCAGATTCTCTTGACTCTTTTTTTTCTGGCTGAAAAGAAATAGGGCCGCTTTGTGAGGATCTTCTTCCGAAAAGAAAAATATTGCTCCTGTGAAATGAGCGTTTTGGCGGCGGACAAAGGGAAGCACACAGAGCATTACTGCCACCTGCTGGACTGGAGGAACAGAGGAAAAACAAGGCAACGAGCATTAATCTGTACTGTTTACATAATACTACAAAATAGGACACAAGGAAATATGGTCATTCGGAAAAATTGTCTCGACATAAACACGAATACCTGATGAATAATTATATTGTAAAACTGAAAGAATATTTAGTTTTTTGAAAAGTGGGACAGGTGCTTCTGTTGAGTTGCTGGAAGCTTTGTTGTATTCAAACATTCTGTTTCTGATGTATCAGTGTTTTGGTGTTTGTTGGACTGATAAATGTGTTTTATAGGCTGTTTTTACTGTGAAAACCTTTCATTTAAAGGATGGCACTGATGTGTGACCTGCTGCGATCTTGAATACTTGTAGTAATTTGAAAAACATTTCAAACCAGAATCTTTCTGCAGAGATTAAAAACAACAGAGACAACTTTTTCATGCCAAAGCGAGTGGACTTTATTTACACATTTAATTTGGTCACTTATCATTTCATGTGCAACACACAGGTGAATAAATAAAGTGAAGACATGAGAGACATTTTTTTTTTTCCATCATGATTAATGATATTCTTCAGAGTAATATTTGGCTAACTCACTTTATAGAGCGCTAAATACGACAGATTACAACAAATATTTTCTATTTTGTGTCAAAACTCTCAGAGATGTTTTTTTTTTTAATTTAAATAAGTGGAATGACTGACACATAAGTCGATTCTGTACAACATTTACAATGTATGAAATCACAAACACTGTGTCAGAGTGAAAATGTCAAATATAAAAAAAGATCACTTACAATCCTCAGAATGAGAAAATCATATTTTTCATACCTCGTGTGCAAATATTAAGAGTGGAAAAACAAGCGGAAACATCCCAACGTGAACATTTTGTGCAATGAAGCAAAACTTTCTTTAACGTCTAGTGCTCTCCTCACTGTGACACACCTGTGCAGAAGTGCGTTGTGTTTAGCTGGCTTTAATATGTCACACTGAGGGTGTAAGACTGAGTGCAAAATGCGTGTTAAATAATAGAGAGTGAGAGTGATTTATGAGAATAAAGGTTTCCCCACGTTCAAGGGCAGCAGAGATCTTTACTTTTAAAGTGGGATAATGTTTGACAGGATTCTGCTCACCCTGCTCCGATTTCTAATCTGCACAACCACCAGCTCACGATACATCATATCATTTATTTCAAATCAGGACAGTTATCTCTTAAAACCTGCGGATATGAAGACTGTTGACACCCTTCCATGATTTGTTCTGTGTATGAAAACGGTAAAAAGTTCAGATTTGGCACGTTTACATTCCTTCACCACAGAATCATCCTTAAAGGTTAAAGGTTAAAGGTTAAAGGTTTGTTTGACAGCGCTGGATTTTCCCTCAAAGGGTAACAAACAGATTTATTAAATTTAGCATTAATGACACATTAATATTGTTGAAAGTCAAATTAAAGGGTTTTAAGCTTAAAAACAGAGTGTGAGAGTGTGTCAGTGTCACATCTACGCTTCTTGTCTTTTAATTTGTCAAATAAAGAAAAAGAAGAACTCAGACTGCGGAGGATGAATCAAACATGGCACAGTTTTTCTACAGTGATTGAAATATCCCTGTGTTAAGTGTTTGGCTTTTGGTCTGAGACCAGCTGCTGTGTGTGTGTGTGTGTGTGTGTGTCAGTGTGTCTTTATATGTGTGAGCACAGTACAAGTTTCATATTGTGTTTTGATCATTTAATCACTTTCTCTGAAACGGCGACTGCAGAAAAAGATGGACGACACGACCAGCTCTCAAAAAGCAAAAACAAAACGTTCTTGGCTGCAGAGTGGGTCATACATCTTCTTCATATCCTCCACATTTTAGGCCGAAGATTCTTGTCTGTTTTGGTCAACAGGAAGTCTGGCGATGAATGACAACTTTAAGATACGAGCTTTAAATTTAAGCAACGAAACACGCGACTGCTGGAGCCCCTCAAACTGACACATATTTCTAAATCCATCGATTTAACAATTTTGGTTTCACTTTTTGTCATGTCGTCTATCTTTAGATACGGTAAATGATCTCATGTTGTGTTCTTCAGGACTTACACTTCATACTTTTAGGAGCAGATATGATGTTACACCTGAAACTTATCAGGAATGCGTGACAATAATTTAAACCACAAGTTCATTTTTCTTATTTTGAAAAATCATGACCAGTGTCCATTTATTCAGAAAGACAACTGATTTGATCTTTTTAAAAGGTGTTTGTTTGGCTGCATTGTAAACTCTTGCCCACTGAATTCTGGGAGATGTAGTGTTAAACTGTCACGCTTCACAGTGGTTTCACCCAAACAACCAGGAGTGAAATCTTAACAATTATAAATGAGCTAAGAGCGAGGTGATGAAAGAACCCACGACTACAGATTAATACAGGTGTGTGTGTGTGTGTGTGTGTGTGTGTGTGTGTGTGTGTGTGTGTGTGTGTGTGTGTTTAGCTCTTGATCTCAAGGATGGACGGGTTGTGGTCGAGAATGGCCAGAATGATTTTGTCCATGTACTGCCTCAGACGGAGGTTGATCTCCTCCTGCTCCTTCAGAGCGTCCACCAGCTGAAAAGAGAGAAAAGAAAAAAGGTTTACGTCCCGGAAACACTGTCGCATCAAACAGCGTTTTGAAACCAAACCCCTCGCTGAGCGCCACGCTGACCTCGTCTCTGGAGGCGTTGTCGATCTCAGCAGCGAGGCACTGGGCCTTGGTCTGACAGGAGAACAGGTTTTTGGCCTCGTACAAACTCAGAGTGAGAATCTGAGCGTTCAGGTCGTCGTTCTGATCACGAAGTTTGTAGTTCTCCTGAGGAAGAGAAACATCAACAGGTGCGTTTAGAAGGCGACTTTGATTTTTAAACCTCTGCAAGCTCGTGGTGGGCGGATCGATCCAAAATATCAATATATATCGATACTGGTATCGGTATTGATCGATACCACGTGTGCTCCTCTCACTCACTTCACTCATGCACACTCACTCCCCCACCCCCTGCTCGACTGTTAGTGTAGCTGCTCAGTCGCGTCACTCAGACGCTATTTTAATATAAAATATTGAGATAATCATATAATATTTTCAGCCAGTTAAAATTAATCTGGATGAATTATTTTACTGTAGCTTAAAATATGTAACTACACAAAGATTTGAATGTTATATATAGAGCTTAACAAATGTATTAGTCCACCACCCGGTGTAAGTTTTCTGCCACTGCTGCCCTGATTGATGATTGATGATTAATCCACCAGAATGTGAAGCTCTTTAATCAAAATAAACATTTAATGCTAAAATATAATTCTTGTTGCTAACCAGGAATATTCAAAAGTACTATTTTTACAACAAAGCAAAAAAAAAAAAACAGAACATAACTGTTTCTGATTGACAAATTAGTTATTAACTTTAATTCATAAACATGAGCTGCAACACAAGCTGCTTTTCTATGTACGAAGTATCTGTATCGATATCGGCGATACTGTCCCTGTATTTACATGGTATTGGATCAATACCACATTTTGCAGTACCAACACTCCATGTTTCTCTATGGTACACAGTGATGAATGTGTGTTCTGTGTGTGTGTGTGTGTGTGTGTTAACCTGCTTCAGCCTCTTGACTTCATGCTCCATCTCGATCTCTCTGGTTCGGGCGTTGAGCTCAGACAGACTCTTCCCCTTCCCCGGATGCTCCATCTCCAGTTTGAAGCACTGCAGATAATCCAGCTCCCGTTTCAGGTCCTCAATCAGCTGCAGATCAAAGACTTCATTAAAAACAGACGGTTTCAGGTTTAATGTGTCATATTATTCCAGTTACCCAGCATGCCTCACCTCCTGCATGGCCTCTTTCTCTTTCTGAAAGTCGTGGCGGTTCTGCCACAGCTTGTCCATGATCTTCCTGTAGAGGTCCATCTCATCCTTCAGCCTCAGGCTCGTGTCCTCCAGCTTGTCCGTCATCTTCTGCTTCTCCTGATGAGAAACACGGAGGAGGGAACACGACAACGGCTAAAACTACAACAAACGAAGACTAAATGTGTCAAAAACAGCTTCCTGTTCCTGGTGAATCAAGCTCACCTGGTCCAGTTTCTCAGTCTGGGACTTGAGCCTGCACACGTTGAGCTTCATCTCTCCGTTTTCTTCCTCTAACAGCTGGACCCTGAGTGGACAAAACACGACAGGCTGAGTTTCGGAGTTTGGATGAAGCTGAAACTCGCTCCGTCACCTGACGTATTGAAGACTTCACCTGTTACAGAGCAGGTCTACTTCAGAGTTTCTGTCTCTCTCCATCTTGCTGTAAACCTCACGGTGTCTCTTCATCTCCTCCTCCAGAGTTTGATTCGCCCTCATTTCTGCATCTTTCACCTGCTCCTCCAGCTCGTGCACCCTGACAGACAAAGTCACACGATGAGAGGGTTACACTTTTAGTTTTTCAATCTGTAAAAAGAAGTGTGTGTGTGTTTGTGTGTGTGTTCTCACCTGTGAACCAGGTGTGTGTTCTCATGTTTGAGCTTAGACTTGAGGTCGCTGTTGGCCAAACTGTCCCCTTCCAGCTCCGTCACCTTCTTCTCTAGATAACTCACCTGAGGGACACAAACACACCTTTTAACTCACGGTCAGGAGGGAATCAGCTCCTCTCCAACTCTCTCTGTCTCCATCTTTAACAGCTGCATGAGGGAAAATAACTGCCAGCTCCTCCTGATAAAAACTCATGTCACTGCAGCGTGCTGTGTTTGGTCAGCTGTCAGTTTGCTTTTATTCTGCAGGCTTAAACATGACACTTCACGCACACTCAGCCGCACATCAGCGTCTCTCTTTCATGCTCATCAGTTCGGGTTGGTCGTACTTTTTCTGTGATGTCGAGGTCGCAGGAGTCGATGCTGTCGGTGAACAGATCCTCCGTGCTGCTGCCCTGACTGGAGCCGAACACGCTGTGGTTGGCCTGGAACAGCTGCCTGCAGGGACAGGTCACCACACGAAGAGGAGATAAATAATTAACACTGAATCTGTTCCTCTTTTCTTTGGGAACACATTCAGAGAGTTTTCGTTTCAATGGCGTGAAGGGTCGGGTCGCTCACCGTCCAAACGCGGTGCTGGAAATCTTTCTGTTCGGGCTGCAACACAAGAGAAACATCAGAGTCAACAAACACAAGCAGCAGCAGAGATTATGTTCACTAGTTTTGATAACAGAACTCAGACTCCTGCTTCAGAAAGTGACACAATTAAAACGAAAAACTAAGAAATGATAAACGAACCAGATTCAAACCAAGAAAACTGTCAGCTTAGTTTTAGATAAAGGCTCCATGTAGTGAACATACTTCTTGTTTTTTTTCATAATATTCATGTGTGGGGGTTTGTCTGACAGCCGACTGTTTTTTCACATGTAATTTAAAGAGTCTGTGAGGACGATCTGTCTGAAGTGGATCACAGCGCCACCTTCTGGCTGGAATCGTGCACACACTGTGATGATGTCACGACTCTTAACAAGGCGTGTGTTTGTTGTTGAAATGAATGGAGATCAGATCTTCTTTTTAACACTACTTTTCTTTGTTCAAGACGACTTTTTATTGGATACAACGTGAGGAGGTAAGGTATTTATCAACAGTTACACAGAGCTGCTGTTTGAAACATGACAACAAGTAAACTTTGTCACTTTGTTCTTGAGTTTAGTAGCTATTCACAGCCCGGTGCTCTGAGACATGTAACGTTAGTGAATCCTCATGTCCTGCTCATCGACCAATCAGAGCTAACGTAACCTCACTCTTCATTTTATTGACAGACTCTCAAGTTTGATCAGATCACTGCAGAATAACTGCTGCATGTGGGCTGGAATGAACATTAACACAAACACTGTAGCTTGTGTTCTAGCCTTTAGCTTGTGTTTTAGCCTTTAGCTCGTGGTTTAGCTCATATTTTAGCCTTTAGCTTGTGTTTTAGCCTTTAGCTCGTGGTTTAGCTCATATTTTAGCCTTTAGCTTGTGTTTTAGCCTTTAGTTCATATTTTAGCCTTTAGCTCGTGGTTTAGCTCATATTTTAGCCTTTAGCTAGTGTTTTAGCCTTTAGCTCATATTTTAGCCTTTAGTTCGTGTTTTAGCCTTTAGCTTGTGTTTTAGCCTTTAGCTCGTGGTTTAGCTTACATTGTAGCCTTTAGCTCGTGTTTTAGCCTTTAGCTCATATTTTAGCCTTTAGCTCGTGGTTTAGCTCATATTTTAGCCTTTAGCTCATGTTTTAGCCTTTAGCCTGTGTTTTAGCCTTTAGCTCATGTTTTAGCCTTTAGCTCGTGGTTTAGCCTGTGCTTTGTCTCTCTCCTGTTTTTCTTTCTTCTTCTCGTCTGTCCTTTTTCTGTCTGTCAGTTCAGCTCCAGTCTCCACCATCTCTACTAAATTAATCACAGAAATCGTTTCCAGCAGAGACAAACTCAGATCTCTCTTCTCTCTGATAAACTTCATCAGCTGGTGTGGTGTTGTCATGGAGACTTCAACGTGCTATAAATCAATCTGGTCCTGTCTGACCCGATCAGGAAGCTGAGAAACATCATTGATCAATAACCTGTATTGGTTGATGATGATCTGGTTTGAAGTTGTGGATCAGGATCAGGCAGATCAGAAAGTCCTCACAGGAAGTTTAATGTGCTTCTCACATGAAGGTGAACTCTGTACCTGTTGGCCTTCAGGTTTCGTAGTCGAGCCTCGAGGTCGTTGAGCAGATTCACTTTCTTGCAGCACTGAGAGCAGTAGATATCTAACAGCTCACTGTTATACAGCTGACGCATCTTCTGAGGAGTGTGACCAGCACTGCAGAAACAGACACACACCAGTTAGAAATACCAGTACCTGCATGATAAGATTCGCTAAGATTCAGTGTTTGAGCGTCCACCTGGAGGGCAGGGAGGAGCCCAGGTCCGAGAAGCCGTTTGTTCTGGAGTCCTCCTCAGGAGACGGACTGCTGGGAGTAAAATCCACGTCCTCTCCCTCGCCGTAGTCCTCAAACTGCTCCTCACCAGAGATGACGGACGCAGAGGCTGAGCCGCTCAGACGGCTGGGAGTCAGAGCAGAGCGTACAAAAAGGAGGAGCCATAAAAACTCAAACACACCAGCTGCTGTTATCCTGTCACAGGTTCAAACCGCATCTCCATCAAACAGCTCCTTCCAGACTGAACGTTCAGATGATGCTCGGACTCACCCGGGATGACGCGTCGGCTCCAGAGAGTCGGACCTGTTGGCGTTCTCCGTGCTGCTGTCCATGTCCACCTCGCCGTCAGCGCTGCTCTCCAGATAGGAGCGGGTACACATGATGATGGGGGGGGCCAGCTTCGCTTCACCGTTCTACACACACACACACACACACACACACACACACAATGAATAAAACGGCACAAAACAGACAGAAAGGTAGTTATAATTCTGCTACTTCATTCAGCGTTCGTCTTGGTTTCCACCCTGAATTCCAAAGAACTGCTCCGTCAATAATGAATGTGACTGTCTGACTTCACCAAACTGAGCTTCAAGAATGAGCAACACACACACACACACACACACACACTTCTCCACATGGCTACAGACACACACCCTCTGGAGGAGGAGGGGGTCGCTCTGTGTCATCAATTATACACATGTTTTCGTCTAAGAGAAGAGGTGTGTGTGTGTGTGTGTGTGTGTGTGTGTGTGTGTGTGTGAAACCACCATCCATCCATCCATTTTCTATACCGCTTCTCCTGTTCAGGGTCACGGGTGGCTGGAGCCTATCCCAGCTGGCTGAGGGCGAGAGGCAGGGTACACCCTGGACTGGACGCCAGTCAATCGCAGGGCTGACACAGAGACACAGACAACCATTCACGCTCGCACTCACTCCTACGGGCAATTTAGAATCTCCAATCGACTGTGGACTGTGGGAGGAAGCCGGAGTACCCGGAGAGAACCCACGCATGCACGGGGAGAACATGCAAACTCCACACAGAAAGGCACACCGTGCCCGAACCGGGATTCGAACCGGCGACCTTCTTGCTGTGAAGCAAGAGCTCTAACAGCTGCGCTACCGTGCAGCCCGTGAAACCACCAAAACATCCCAAATATTTATTTCAATGGCACATAAAAACTAAAAAAAGCCAAGTATAGAACATAAATTCACTAAAAATGTACCAAAAAAAAATCATCAGAAGGAAAGAAAATCAAAATTTGAAGTTAAACCTAAACTCTTTTTTTTATTAACGGTGCAAAACATTCTCATGATGATCCTCTAAACAAGCTGAGCTGCTTTAAAAAACAGATTTTTCTTTTTTAAATCCTGAAATTTCAAAGCATCTAAAATGAGACCCGTCACAGCCTGCACACACAGGCTGATTATAAACACCTGTGAGGGGACCCGTGTGAGCACAGGTAGCTCAGCCTCTGTTTCACCGTCAGGATTAAAACATCTCAACCCTGAAACGCTGCGGACGATGTAAAGAGTATAAAAATTAATCCACAGTGAAAGTGCACCCTCACTTTCATCACGCACAGTCACGTTAAAACTCACAGCACACGTCTTACCGATGAAGCCGGCCTGCAGCGTGTCTCCTCTACAGCCCAGAGCAAACACACACACCGCTCTGTGTGTGTGTGCGAGTAAAATCCAGATAAACACACGGTATCCTTTGTGTCAGAGGATGTTCCTGCTGCCTACAGCACACACACTCACACACACTCACAGGTTCTTTTACATTTCATGTCAAATTGAAGCTCCAGACAAAACCACACCTCCATCTCTCTCTCTCCCTCCCTCTCTCTCTCTCTCTCTCTCTCTCTCTCTCTATGAGAAACCTCTGAGCTGCTCTGTAGTCAGAATCAATATTGTATATTTAGAGGAAACAAACAGGATCAAATAAAAGGAAGATTTTTCTTATAATAATAATAATAATAATAATAATAATAATAATAATAATAATAATAATAATAAAATCTGGAGGCTCTAACTAAGAAGGTCAACCCAGTGTACCTGATAGATGTAACCGTTGTCAGTAACAGACGGCTGGTTTGATGGTTGAACACCCTGAGGACCCACAGCCATCTTCAGGATCTCCTCGCAGCCTGCGGGAGGAAAGGATGGAAGAAGAAGCGTGTGAAGAGCTAACTCTGCTTTTTTTTTTTTTTTTTTTGGAACTTAGTTTTTATTAAATTTTGTAATGCTCAAGAAATACATTTATATTAATGCCACATAAATCTGTCTGCGGCTAAATGTTTGCAATGCAATGCAAACTGGAAAATGAAACATAAAACAAATAGTAAGGGGGGAAAAAATGCTCATGATAATGAATAAAAGAATAACAGTAGTAGCAACACAAGCAAAAATAAATTAATAATGTACTAAAATAATAAAATATATATATATCTATATACAATATATATGCATGTCAAACTTCTTTAAGACAGAACAGGGCTTTTGCAGGGCTCCACCTCTTACTAAACAACTCCCTTTGTAATCTTAATGAAAAAGTAACGCCTTCCATCACATATATTTCTCTGACTTTCTCAACCCACATGGAATAAGTGGGTGCTTCCAATTTCAACCACTTAATAGTAATACATTTGAGGGCGGCAGTCAATAATATTCTCAAAAGATATTTTTTGTCATTTCCATTGAAGCCATCAGGGATTAGGCCCAGTATTGCCAAGCGGGGTTCTTTTTCAAAAGTTCGATGGAAGACCACGTTGGTGGCTGTAAAAATATCTTCCCAGAATGGCTTGATATTGGGACATGTCCAAAATATATGAGTATGGGTGCCGATATCAGTACCACAATTTCGCCAGCAGATGTCAGGGTTTCCAGTCCTGTATTTTGAAGTGATTTCTGGAGTTCTGAAAAATCTACAAATAACTTTCCATTTATACTCTCTCCACATACTAGAACTGGTCACCAGATGTGCCTCAGAGCATATTCCTCTCCAATCCTCTTCTGATAAAGGGGTGCTGATTTCACCTTCCCACCTTCTCTTTATATGAATTGTATTACTTGTATTAGAATCACACAATAAATTGTAGAAATGGCTAACAACTTTCGAGAATTTATCCCCCTGTTGTATTTTAATAAATTTAGCTAACTCTGCTTTATATGTTATTCACAAGCACGGTACATTTCTCACCTTTGATGGCAAACACGCCGTGGCAGAAGTCTTTGAAGTTGATCCTCCCGTGAGCGTTCGGATCCAGGTACCTGGTCAACTTCTTCACCTGAAAGAGACAAAATCCCAGACATGAAGAAGAGCTCTCTGTCTCTGAAACCACGCCAGGAGGGGCCGCGTCAGTCCTTAAAACTACAACAGAAAAACAAGCAGGCATTTGAAGCAAGCTGAAGCTGTCTACACCAGGATTACCAGAACCAAAAACACCTGAATTCTCCTTTAACTCTCAGTCGTTGTAAAGACGTGTCTGTGTGGTGTGTTCACGCTGACATCGTCACTCAGCCTCCCCTTCAGGGCTGATTATTTCTGCCTCTTCATCAACTCCTCCTCTCTGAAAACACGACATGTGAATTAAATGTGCTGTTTTAATCTCCTGTGTGTGTGAACATGAGGATTAAATGAACTGGACGTAGCTGTGAGTTACTCCTGTAGAAGATGAACACAAACAGCACAGACGTCCCATTTCCTAAATCACACAGATGTAAACATATCTGCTGCAGTGAGACCGTCTGATTGGCTGTTTACAGCAGCCGGGCGGATCATCACGTTTCATGATAACCGACCAATCACATCATAGACTGCGGCTGAAGCTCCCGTCTCCATGGTGACAGGGAACACAGAGATGAGAGGAGCCGCGTGAGGAGAGGAAGAAGCTAAAGAAGAAGCTTCCTTTGAGTTATTTTTAGTGAGGTGTTCAGGGCGCTCAGCCGCCATGACAGCTCAGAGGAGACTCTGCTCTCACCGTGTGTGATCATTTATCCGACATGCTCCAGGATTCAACCTGCACCCTTAAATCCCCGTTCATCCGCAGGGGGTGATTTCTCAAAGATGATGTGAGGAAAATATGGGCTGGAAAAGTACAGGATCATTTAGCTAGCTCCTGGTTCAGCCTGACAGGGAACAGCCGTCTGTGGACTTAAAGAGAGCTATCATGAACTCTGATGGTACTGAATCAAGACTCATACAAGCTGCGAGGCCCTCTTTACAGAGTGTTAGGCCTAAAAAAAAAAGACCAATCAGGAGACACCAGTCTGCAGCCACCTGCTCTCACCTCTCTGCATCACCACGCCAAGAATCAACGAGGGGAGGAAGTCCTGTCAGGGTCCACTTAGCTGCACTACTGTAACTGCAGCTGGCAGGGTTTAGAGACACTTGGAAAAGCTACACATCTGCATAGGAACTGCTCATTGCTGAATGCAGTGGGAGCCAGTTTTTAGACAATAAATGGGCCACTGTGTTTTCAGAGTTATTTTATATTCTACAGATTATCTGATTTCATCGTATATCCATTTATTATTGTTTCTATAACATTTATCTCAGAGCCACTGCACTGTGATATGATCTGTATGATGCTCTGTTCTATTGACTCTGACTACTAATAGTTATTAATCTAAATTTGAGTTAACTGAATAAACAGGGTGATATATTGCTAAACCAAATGAACAGATTCACAGGAAAAAAATGAAAAATATAATTTTGGATGTTGGATTTAAAAAAATGAGAGAAGAAACGTGTTAGCACATAATAGAGGACGCAAATATGACAGGCTCGCGACAATAAGCTCTGTAGCACACCTGTGACATTTCAGACAGGTTCTCTCAAAGGTCCAGCAGACGCTGTTTCACGTGTTTGAACCAGCAGTATCTAATGAAACCCTTCGTCCTCCTCTCACCTCGTCTCCTTGACCGAACTGAAGACCGAGGTCCACCAGGTGCTCCACCCGGATGAATCCGTCAGCATCCTCGTCACACACATCGAAAACCTCCTTCAGCCTCTTCAGAAACATGACGAGCTGCTCCTGATCCGGTAAAACGCGGCCCTCCATCCTCACCTGGCCTCGTGAGGATTTCTGATGCCTGATCGAGCTGCGTGTTAGAAAAGCGGGTTAACGGCCGCGATCATCATCCTCAGCAGCAGCGGCAGCAGCAGCGTCCTCCTCAGCTCCTCCGGACAGAAAGCTGCTGTGACATCAGCAGCGTCAGCTCCTCAAGAGCAGCGAAAAGTTACGGAAAAGGACGATGATTTACGACGCTCTCACGAGGCAGTGCGTCACGAGCCAGCTGCTAATTAATAATCCAGATGTGTTCCTGCGTCTCTAACAAAGGGAAGGGAGGAGGGGAGACGAGGGGACGGCTTTATTCTCCATCATTCCACGAACATTTAGGATAAAAAGAAAAAACATCAAAAAAAAAAAAAAAAATTAAACAAAATTTGAAATAATAATAATTCAAATAAAAAAAGGTTACTATAAAATAATCACTTTAAGTAATAAACAGTCAACATAAAAAAACAGAAAAAAATTATTGAACGGTTTCAATTATATAAAAAAAATGTTGATTTTTGGACACATCTTCTTTTCTTTGCTATTTGATATAATAACTGTTATAATTATTATTAGATTAAAATGTTACTTATCCATAAAATAATATTATGGTTTTATTGATTTAGTAAATGTATTTTAAAAAGTTATTTTTTTTAATTAAAGCCTTTATCAATTAATAATTAATATCTTAATACTCAATCCACATGGTCTTCCTCAAATATTAAATCTACTTTATATTTTATATCATGATTAAAATTTTAGTGATAAATTAAACCCCTCCTAACAGAGGCTTTAAAACATATATATATACATATAAACATATACATATATATATATATATATATATATATATATATATATATATATATATATATATATATATATATATATATATATATATATATATATATATATATATATAGACATATACATACATACATATATACATATATATATATATATATATATACATATATATATATAAACATATATATACATACATATATACATACATATATATATACATATATATATATACATATATATACATATATATATACATATATATATATATACATACATACATATATACATATACATATATATACATATATATATATATATACATATATATATACATATATATATATACATATATATATATACATATATATATATACATATACATATATATACATATACATATATATACATATATATACATATATACATATACATATATATATATATATATACATATATATATATATATATACATATACATATACATATATATATATATATATATATATATATATATATATATATATATATATATATATATATATATATATATAATTTTGACTTTTACCTCTTTAAAAGACAAAATTCCAGCTCTCTTTGTCCACCTTTGTCCTAATTTCCTTCGTTCAATAATACACCAGACTTCTGTTCAGTATTTTATTAGAAAAACGGCTCACATAAGAACAATATTCACAGTAAAAACAAATAAAAACACGTGGTTTTTGTGAAAACAGTCACTTATTCCACCTGATGATGAATAATTCCAGAGTCATGATCAGAGTCTGATTTAAATAATCAGTCGTGGTTCCAGCAGAGTGTCCCATCGCTCTGTCACCTGCGAGAGGAGCGTTAAGACTTTACTCTAACTATGATCACATGAATAATGGCTTCATCTAGTCTCTGTTTAGGAGATGAAAGAATGAAATAGCAGCTTCATGCAAAGACTTACTTTGGGGCCTCTGGACACGGCGTACTCCACTCTCTCTGAGCCATCATCATTCTGATAAACCAGGTCGAACTTTCCCGGCTCGACAGGAGCTGGAGGAGAAACCCGACTTTATATCCTGATGTCGTATTTTGAGACAGACTTTTTTAATGTGTGACATTCCTACCTTCAGAAGCATGAAGCAGCTCCAGTTTCACCTGTTTGGTTGTGGGGTCAAAGTTCACGATCTTTCCTTCCTGAAATACAGAGCAGGTTGGTTGGAAGTGGTGAGTGAGTGTGAGATTCATACAATCGTTTCTCAGACGCGAGCGTTTCGTTTTCATTCAGAGATAATAACTCTCACCTTATACTCTGAGACCTCAGGTGTGTAGCTCTCCGTCAGCTCCAGCAGCTGTGAAAACATGTTTGTAGAGCCTTACGGTCCTTCTTTGGCAAAATATTAAAAAATCTACACATTTAAAAAAGATCTAACACTGCAGCTAACTGCACTAGACTAAGGCCGTGTCCACACGTAGCCATGAACCTGGGAACTGTGTATTAAAGCTGCAACAATTAATCAAATAAACGATTATTAATAGATTACTAAATTAATCGTCAACTATTTTGATAATCAATCAATCGGTTTAATTATTATTTAAGAAAAGAAGTCCTCAGATTTCAGCTTCACAAATGTGAATATTTTCTGATTCCTTCGTTTCTCTTTGACACTCCTGAATATCTTTGGTTTGAAAACAAGACATTCGATGATGTCATCCTGGACTCCAAGAAACATTGACGTTTTTCACCATTTTCTGACATTTTATAGACCAAACAACTACCCGATTAATCGAGAAAATAATCAACAGATTAATCGATTGTGAAAATAATCGTTAGTTGCAGCCCTACTGTGTATATTTTACACGTTTAGGCCTGTCATCCACTCCACAAACTGCAGTTTTAAGTCGATAAAAATGATTTTTTTTTCTGAAAACTTCAGCCAAAGTTGAAGATTTTGGAAAACACTGGTTTCATGGTTTTGTGTGTACGCTGGGGAACAAAGTTTTTGGTTCTCAAACGTCATAGCGTGGGACAAAAACATCTATTGATGTCACAAATATGCGTCGTTGGCTTATGGCAGACGTGAACACGGCGAGCATGAATGCTGCGGGCGTTTTAGTTTTTCTTGTTTTGTTCAGTTTATGCTCTAAAACTACATTTAAAAGTGATTCGACCTCCTGGTCAGTCCAAACAAAAGATCCCGGCACCATGTTTGAATGTTTTGCGAAAGAGACAGAATGACCCACGCCAGGCCGAAACAGCGCCATGAATAATCGGCTACGTGTTCACAAGGCCTAAGCTTACCTTGAAGGCGATCCTCTGCCCCACCTGTGGAGGAGCGGCTAACAGGGGCATGGAGCTGTAGTCCTGTTTGGGGACACTTTGTGCTCCATTCTACAGACAGACACAAACATCACAACAGGATACGTCACCAAGTGGTACCATGAAACCACAAAGGTGCAGTCCAGAAGAGCTCAGGAAACCCAGAGTAGTTTCACTGGACTGCCCTGAGGACATGTAGCCACCTGCTCACCTGCAGAACGACTGACATGTTGGTCAGTGAGTCGGTCTCATTGGACGCCTCCTTCAGTCCGTTATAGTTATACTCAAAGATGTTGCTGTTCCCTCTTCTTCCCCCTCGCCCCCCCCCTCTGTCTGCAGGACTACCACGGCCCCTGCCACGGCCCCTGCCACGGCCTCTCCGGGGAGCCTGACCCCCTGCACCCCGTCCAAACTGCTGAGCGGAACAAAGAGGACGCCGGATGACCAGCTGGACCTCCTCTTCGCTGTCAGAGCTGGTATCCTGCACAGTTTTTCCACCAGGGGGCGGAGCAACGACAGGCGGTTTCTGGGCGCCGTTGGTTACCAGCAGAGAGGGAGGAGCCTGTTGACCTGGATCATTTCTACTCTTTGTAGGGATCACTGACAGTGAAAGTTTTATAGGTGGGTTCTTCACTCTTTCCTCTTCATCAGAGGAGGAGTCTGATGACGTAGATGAGGGAGGATTTAATATTTTGGGGGCGGGTTTGGTGATCGGAGGCACCTTGGGGGCAGCAGAGGGGGTTTTGGGTGCTGGTTTTTGAGGTGCTGTTGGTTTGGGAGCTTTCTCGTCCTCTTCGCTGCTGCTGCTGCTGGAGTCTGACGAGGAAACCTTTCGTGTTTTTGCCGCTGGTGGGAGTTTCTTGAGACTTTTGACGGGCGGGTTCACGCTAACTGGTTTTTGGGTTGCTGTTGGTTTGGGAGCTTTCTCGTCCTCTTCACTGCTGCTGCTGCTGGAGTCTGAAGAGGGGTCTTTTTGTGGTTTTGCTGCTGGTGTGAGCTTCTTGGGGCCTTCAGCAGGTGGAACAACACTAACTGGGGTCTTTTTAGTGTGTGTGACTGTCTCTACCTCCTTTCTTTTCTTCTTCTTTTTGTGCTTTTCATGTGACTTTTTATCCCAGTCATCTCCATCAGCTTGCTGGGCATCCGTCTTCTGACTTTCCTCACCCTTTTCCTCCCTCTTCTTCTTCTTCTTCTTCTTTTCTTTATTTCCTAGTTCCTCCTCCTCTGTGGGTCTCTGTCTCTTTTTACTGCCCTCTTTAAGCGGAGCGGTGCTGTGACCATTTACCTGATCCAGATGGCTCACCTTCACCCTGGAAAAACAGGAAAGAAAAAAGGAGTCGAGCTTTTATAGAAATGTTTTTCAATCATTACAAATGGACAGATAAAAAAACAGGTGATCAGAAATAGTCAGGTATGGATTTGAGGCGCGCGCTCGTTCCTGCGGAGCCAGCTGGTAAAAATCCACTCATGTGAAACTGATTAAAACATCACATCCACCTGACGCTGTCGTTGTCCCGCACCACGTACACGCTCTCGGTGTGCGGCAGGTAACAGTCCTCGATGAACAGGCTGAGGATGCTCCTGCGGCCGAACTCAAACTTCTCCCTGATGACGCTCTCCAGGTCAGCCACCACGCGACACCTGTTCAGGTCCACGAGCAGCCAGCACATCCGGCAGTCCACGACGGCTGGAGGCGGGTACTCGAAGTGTAACCGCACGCGGATACAGTTGTTACTGTGAGCAGCCATGATGAGGACCAGCACACCGAATCAAAACAGACACGCTGAACTCATGTTTGTCGGCGACGACTGTTCCTCTTCCGGTTGGGTTTTTCAAAATAAGAGTATCACAACACGTTCCATCGCTGGTTGAGGGTTTGATAAAGTTTATGGTTGTGCGCATTAGTTTGTCTCATTATAATACAGCTCATGTTTTGAAAATAGATTTTTTTTCAGTGTGTCAGAAATGTCTGTTTATATCACATAATGTGAAGTTGTTGTTTTTTTAACACAGGCGTGAGGACGAATCCAGCCTTTCACTAATGTTCACAAGCATACGTTTGTATTGGCGATGTTGAACCTTTATTTTGAAGGCCAAAGCAGAGAGATGAGGTTACCCGAGATAGCTCACCCTTTAGCAACACTGCCATCTGCTGGTTTGGAAGAAACTGATCCAGTTCAGACGATTCACTTAAAAAGAAATCACAATATATCAACTTATTACGAAATAAATAAATAAAAATAAAGTTAATGTGTATTTTTTAACAAGAAAACTATTTTTCAAGTATCCAGACTTTTATTTTTTATTTTCTTATTATTTAAAATGGAAACTGTTTCATTGGTTTTTAGTTGGTCATAATGTTTGATACAATTATTTAAGTTAAACGGCATTACCCACTCATGTCTCCTTGACGTCCCTTTCATGTCTCATTCGTGTTAATGTTTCTACCCACGTCCTGTTCATGCCTGTTACCTGCTTTGTCTCCTACCTGACACTGAGGTGTCTGTGTCCTTTGACCTTCCTGCTATTCTCAAACATTTCCACAGTCCTCATGTAACACTCGGCTCCTTTTCTTCTGCTCTTTTCCTCAGGTCACAAACGCTTACTGAGTGCTGTTAAAAGGGAAGGTGAGTTAAGGTGAAGGAACACAGTGGATTAACAGGATTTTTAAATCCATTGTATTCTATTCATTTATTCTAACTGTGAAGACTTGATTAACTGGCAGACCTGGTTGGTCATTTGTGTATTTATTTTCAGAACTTCTTTGTTCACTTCAACCGCCTTTTGATTTTGTGTTGCTGAGAGAAACTGAACCTGTATCCACAAAATTAAAGCCCTTTACTTTCTGTCTCTTTGCACTAGGAGAGGAGCAGATTTTTAAACACAGCACATCATTTCAGCCTCGAGGAAAGAGTCAGAAAGACTTGGTAACATTTGGCATCGGGACAGTGAATAATCAGGTTCTGTCGTAGTGCTGTTGGAAATAAAGTTCAGAGCTGTTTCAACATGCATAACTTCTTTGTTTACAGTATTTACTGCTGTTACCGTACAACTGAACACACCTTAAACAAACCCACAACAAGAACAACAAAAGTTCCCATGAGGGATAGCAGCTGCTTCAGCCTGATAAAAAGCTTGGGTGACTGTTTTAGGTTGTTCGTTATGACCTGAGATCAGTACTCTCTCTCTCTCTGTGATCTGAGTTTGACCTTTATTTTGTATGTATATTATTTGAAACAGAGTTTAATCCTCAGTGACCTTGTGTGAGGATGACATGTTTTATAAAGTAAAGTGATGGAAGTGAACCCTGTTTTTTCAGTGATCTGATTGGTCGGTCTGTTGTTTTCATCCTCTGTTTGATACCAGCGTTCAGACTTTTATATTCCCTGTTTTGATTTTATTTTCATCTTCTTATAATTGTAATTGTTCTGAATATGTTTGTCTTTCTGTTGCTTTGCTGTGTTTTGACTTTATATAATTTAATGTATTTGCACCAAATTAAACTCTCAGTAGAAAACTTTTGACCAGGTGCAGCATGTAAATAATGATAAGTAAAATGATAAAACTAAAACAAATTTAAGTAACACAAAATAAAACCATCTTAAAGTGTAATTCAGATTTAAAGTTGATTTTATTGAAGTTAACATTGTTACAGTGAATATATGAAATCAGTATTTATTCAAAATCATTCTGTTTTCATTATTTCTTCTATCTCCCATTTATCAGCACACAGATCATTAATTATTAGCATTAAACAACAGTTTGATCTTCAAACGACAGAACAAGAAATCAAGACCACTCTTTGAAAAGCCCGAAAGTCAAACTTAGATCCATTTTATACTTTATTCTCTGATTAAGCTTCAAGGTTTAACTAACTAACAAAAAATTAATGTTCAATCATTAAAGAAGAATATGTCTGAAATAAAAGTATAAACCGTATCATAAAAATAAAAACATAATGTGGTTAAAAACTGCTGATCAGCCCACATTTAAACTCATTCTGCCCCTGATCCACAATCATTACAGAGAGAGAGAGAGAGAGAGAGAGAGATCACAGCAACATTAAAAACATCTGAGTATAAAATTCACACGAAGCAGAAAAACATGTTCAAACTAGAGTCAAAGAGCGCACAAATAAAAACCACGTCGTCCTGGTTCTTCTGAGTCGCTCAGCGGAAAATCAGATCTCTGCTGTTTCCCTTCAGAGCTGAAATATCCACCAGAGAGTTCAACAGTACAGTTATCCAACAATCATGACTCATATCACCGTGTATTATAAGTTAGGATGTTAACCATTAAATGTTAAAATAAGTCAAACTTACCTGAAGAGTTGACGGGCCCGGCAGATCGTTGCTAGAGTGATTAAAAGGGTTGTTAGAATGTCTTTAACAGTTGATGATCAGAACATCATGGAGACGGTTAAAGAAACATTTACCAAACTGCAGAAGTTTCTGCATCAGTGCTTTTCTTCAGGTCGTCATGGTATCGTGTCACTGCCTTCAGCTCCGCTGTAACATCTACAGAACAAAGAACAAAACTTTCCCGTTCACCTGTGGTCACCGAGGAGCAACACATCTAAGAAATAACCACAGCACACTGAGGTTTGAATAGTTCATGTTTAGTGGGCTGCAGAAAGAGATGAAACAGTCATTTCTTGTATTCAAGATATAACCCACTGTAAACACTGTCTCCATTGTCATCATCTGGATTGTGTCCTTAAAATAGAGGGATACTGAGCTATTTTGCAAAATGCCAGCTACTAAACCATTTCAAAGAAAATCTTTACAAAGACTGATGCTGGAAAAGTTTTACTTGGCAGAGAAAATGTTTGCGAAAAACAATTCTATTCTTAAAAAAACAAAAAAAAGCCCCAACCTGGAAGAGTTCGATCCTCTGTCTTGAGTGACAGATCAATGGATTCCTGCAGTGTTTCCTTCAGTGTCCTCAGGATGTCCTCCTAAACCACAGTTAAAATTCAACAATTGTTAGCCACACAGACAAGCAGTGAGATTAACCAGATCCAACATGAATTAACAGATTAAATGTGTATTTTCTGGGGAGAAAAGCCACGTCTTAAATAAAGAATTTTAGAAAACAGGACAAACCTTCAGCTCTCCTAGTTTTGACATCATAGCATCCTGAGCCATCTCAAACATGTCCTCCTTCCTTGAATCCAGATGGTCCATGATGATTGCCTTCATTCTATTTAATGAACCATCTCCAGTATGTTTTTTTGCATCTAAAAGCCAAAAAAAAAAAAATAGTACTATTTTACTATGCTGAAATGTAGCTTCAGGTTTCCATGTGGAGATCTTATATCGTACCATCATAGCATGGCTGCATGGTTTCCTCAATACTGGTCATCAGGCTGTTGTAGATTCCTTTCTTGCTGATCCTGATGGTTTTGTTCAGTCTTGTCTTCAGTTTTTCTTCCTTCATAAGCAGAAAAAAAACAAAAAAGTTTTCTCCCTGGATGTTGACTTTATCACTGAGAGAGTCAGATGTAAGCATAAATGCTTATTTCTTTTTTTGCTTTTGGCTTCACTCTTGAAAGTTTAGACCTTATTCCAAACCTCAGTTACGCTCCGGTTGATTCGCTCATCCTGGTTTTCGTTCATTAAACGTGCGTATGACTGAAAAATGGGCGTATTCAGATTGGAATTTATTGGTCTGAATGTCCCACACCAGGTCTGAGTTTGTGTCTAACGTTTCACGCTTCCTTAACCAATCCCTGTAAAATACATCACTTATGAAATGTGTGGTGATCTGTGTGGAGTTTCCCCAGTCCCCTACAGAGCCTTGGGCAGTGCTCTGTGACATGCTCTCTCTCCTGCACAGGCTGCTCCTTCACCTGCACACCCATTCCTCATCACGCTCATCAGGAGGCTGCACCGTCTGATCGGCCCCAGTTCACAAAGCTCATACACCGTGTCCCAAAAGTTCATGCACCACAGAAAAAGTCAACTCAGATAGTGAATTTTCAACAGAATGCATTTACTCAAAAGCCAGTGTATGCCCCCCACATCTTAATTACTGCCCTCAGCCTGTCGGGCATAGAACGCACTAAGTTCTTTAGAACAGAAGGCTCAATGTTGCCCCACTCCCGCACAGCCCTCGCATTGAGCTGCTTCATGGTGGTAGGGGATGGGCTGTGGAAGACCTGACAGTTCAGGATACTCCAGCAGTTCTCAATCGGGTTGAGGTCCGGGGAGTTGGGTGGCCATTCCTTTTTGTGCAGAAAGCCAGGAAGCTGCTCAGAACACCATTGCTGAGTTGTACGAGCAGTATGTGCAGGGGCACCATCTTGCACGAAGACCACTTGAGCACGCCTGTTGAACATCTTCCTAGCTGTGATGGGGCCCAATTTCTTCTTTCTGGTGAGTATGGGAAGTGGCACTGGCTGGAGAATGTTCTTAACATAAAACTCAGCGTTGATGGTGGTGCCCTGGGGTACAACATGCAACTCAGACAGCCCTGAAGATGACATCACCCCCCAGACCATGCAATGGGCGCTGAACTTGACCTGTTAAGAAGGTGGTACTTCCAGTCGATTGTCACTGTAAATGCGGTCGTTTTGGCTGTTGGGAGTTGGAAATAAGTAGAGAGGGTACTCATCAGAGAAAACCCAGTTTTCCCAGTCTCTTGGGGTCATTTTAGCATACTTCTTTGCGAAAGCAAGCCGCTTCTCCTTTTGCAGTTTGGTAAGGCAAGGAATCCGCTGTTTTCTGTATGCTCTCAGACCCAGTTTTTCAGTCAGAAAACGATGGATGGTACTCTTAGAGACTGCTTCCCCAAGATTCTTCAGTCTTTGACTGAGTCTGCGACAGGATTGGTGTCCCTTTCCCTTGGCCTTGTGGATGAGGTCCTTGGCCCTCATACTCAGAACTGAGGGGCGACCTGCATGGGGCATGTCTTCATGGGAGTCACAACTCTGGTATCTCTGCCACAACTTCTTCACCCATCGTATGCTTCTGCCAAGGTCCTCAGTGACCTCCCTGCAAGTTTTCCCTGCCCTGCACAAGGCAATGGCTTGAGCACGGACTTGAGGCTTTGAAAGTGCAGCTTTTCCAGATTTTTGTTTGGCCATCGTGGCAACACTACCAAAAAGTTTCTCTCAGTGACATGCTTTATAGTCGACCAAGAAATTTATAGGCCAGTCACAAACAGATGAACTAATTAAACAACTTCGCAACACCTGGCTGACCAGGTGCAACCCATTTTGGAGACAGACAAAAGTGTTGCCCATAGGGGTGCATGACCTTTTGGGACACGGTGTAGAGTCCTGTCAGAGAGCTCCTAACTTAGCCTAAAAACTCCCAGCAAGGAATCTTTACCTCAGAGTGATTTAGGAAGTTTCTGAGAGCAACTCTGAGCGAGAAGGAGACAGAAACTTTTGTCTTAATACGGCACTGTGGTTGACTCCAATGCTAGGATTGACCCAGTCTTCTTAAAGCTGTGATTGGTTGTTACAAAAAGGAAAAAAAAAGCTCAGTGCTCCCAGTAATGAATGGACAGTAAAATCAACTATCACATAACTTGTCATGACATTAATTTTCTCTCATGATGATGAAAATCATTAAAATTAAATGAAATGTGACGCAGCTTCTAAATGTTTGAATGCACCTCATTCACAGGCCGATTATATTGATTTGCTTGTTGTTGCGTTTACTGTCCATGCAGCTAATTTTACTGCTTAATGTGTTTTGTTACAAAGCTTTTAGATAAGAAGGACATTTTTACCTCTGTCTTCAGATATATCAGCTGCAGTTCCACATCTTTGTTCCCTTCAATCAGCTTCTCAGTGTCAAGGGAAAAGGAAGCGATGGCCCCGCTGAATGGTTCACACTTTGGTTCATTTCTGAAACATGACCAAAAATAAAAATGTCATGAATCAAGAACTGACAAGTTTTAAATTTTAAAAGTTCAGGATGTATGTCTAGATTGTATTAAATGGTTTGAATCACTCCTTTGTATTTGTCACCATTACACCATTCAACATTGCTTTAAAGAGGTTTTTATGCCCTTGTTGCTCATTTCTTACGGGAAGGTCTTCCTAAATGTCTCATCAATGCTATTTGTCAGCCATGACGCTAACTTCTTATTGAGGTTTATTTGCACTCCTTTTGTTGTTTTGTGGACACCGTTCTTTGTGACGACACACTTCAGTGTCCTGTGAAAAGTTCTCCCATCCTCCTGAAACCAAGAGAAAGAACTCACTGTATGAGACAGTTGTAGTTTGACATAGGATGCAAAATTTGTGGTTTTGATATGAAAATAAATGCATACAATATTTAAGAAGGTCTCCATGGCTCCTCTACATGAACTTTTTGATTTTTCAACCCCTTCGTCGAGCCAGATTTTAAAAGCCTCAGAGGCTTTTTGTATCGACTTTAAGACTTTGTCATGCTCACAACGCAAGTTTTCCTCAATGACTTCACACACTCTCTCTTTTATGCCAGGCTGAAAAACAAACAAACAAAAAAAGCATTTGTTAGTTTATACTATGACACCATAACTGGGTTAGTGTGCTGTCTCCTTTTTTCATGATAGATACATAAATACGTTAATTAATTAATTAAGTTTATTTCATGTTTTTCAAAATATTCAAAGGAACTTAACAGCTCAATCTTTTTTTTGTTTCACTGAAACAAATTGATTCAAACAATTCTATATCTGTTTTATGACTTTCCACAGTTTCACAGAATGATAGCGTGTGTGTGTGTGTGTGTGTGTGTGTGTGTGTGATACTGAAACACAATACAGGTTTTGTTAGATGATCTTACCACTTCTCTTTGCCTGGTCCCTTGAACAAGGGAAAGAATCCCTTTAGCTTCAGAGACATAGTTCAGGGTCTCCGAGTGACAGTCATTAAGATTCTGGAGATATTCCTGAAGTTCTGGAACTTCTGTAAATGAAAATACAACACACATCTTTCCATCTGGGCATACCTGTAAGAAGTAATAAATATTCTGCTTACCTACCAGTTTCATCTGGTCTCAGATGTTTTCCCCTGAGGAACTCTTTGGAGCTCACTGTGAACACTTTGAAACATTCCTTGCTGAAATGTCTCTAAAAATTAAAATATGATTTTGAGGTGAGGTTGTAGTCAAAGACGTCTGTTGTAGATTTCCTGTCAGTCTATAAAACTCACATTCACAATGTTCAAGGTGTCAAATTCTCTGTTCACTTCGGATTTAGCACGCACGTTCCGGTCACGTATGGCTGTTTGAACAGCTGTTGCTGAGCTGTAAGGAGAGATTAGTGTCAATACTGTATCTGAAGCCGAGAAACACACATTTTCAACATCTTATGCGGGGTGCACACATAACGATAATCTGGCTATTTTTGTCTCCATCCAAACCAAGGATGGACAAACTTTTGTTTTATCAGATTATCATATCAGATTATCAGATTATCCTGTCAGATCATCCTGTGGTCTGAGGTGTGTTCAGAGTGAATTTGTCCTGATAATCAGCTGTGAAACTGGTCGGGCCGACAATCGTAAATATTGAACAAGTTCAGTATTTACAACCAAAAAATCTTCATGTGTTTGGGGAAAGCCGATGACTCCCAAGTCATGACTCCCAAGTCATGACTCCATGAGTTGTGACGTAGAATGGAATGTAGCCAGTCAGGAGGCGAGCTGACTGAGGAATGAGGAAGTAGACTTAAGCAAAATGAAAGCATGTTTGAACTGACACTGAGAGTTTGTGAGGAAAGTCTGCGTTCCTGCCGTCTCCAGGATTTTTTCCACTCTTCTTTTTTTTTTGGTTCAGGAATTTTTTCGTTAAAAAACGTCCCCAGACTGTCATTCCCTCTTCTATGTCCTCTTCCATGTTGTGTTTGGTGTTAGCCAGTTGTTGCTATGTGTTTCTAAGTTTCTTCTTCTATGTTTTTTGTTAGACCACGTTTGGTCAGGTCAGATTTCTGTCCTGGAGGACTAGATTCTGGATGGGTGGTGGGACAGAATGGTTCTGTGTGTGGTGAGCTGTGCTGAGATTATCAGAGCACACCACACACAGTACGATCCAAACTGATCAATGACTGATTGTTGATCTTCATGTGTGGGCTCTCTGACAGGTAAAACATCTCTTCACATTTAGAAAATCCTGATGTATTGACCCTGCTTTAATTTTTCACTGGTCTTCTTCCTTGTTCATATAAAGGCAACAAAATGTGTTTATTTCATCTCACAAACCAAATGAAAGTTTATCATCCCAACTCTATAGTTAAGACACTTTAAAATGTTAAATACAACACATTTTAATTGTTTGCAAGTCATTTAAGGCCTATATTTCATCAGTTATAGCACAATGACAATATATCAAACACATATCAAACATAAATCAAACTGAAAGCTTTTATTGTTGGATGAATTCTTGAGGCCTGACAAGTCAAAATTTGTAGCAGCCTTTCCTCTACAGAAAGGGACCACCAGGCTTTTAATTGCACTCTTTAAAAGTCAACGCCGTCGATGATGTTATATTTTTAGGATAAGGATAGAGTAGATTTTTTTTTGTTTATTTGTTTTGTTTGTTTAAGGGTGTCGTTTCTTACAGCCCAGAAGAACAACTGTGAACTTTACCCTGCCAGTGTGCTTTTTGTGTCACGAACTTCCAGTGTGAACTTCTGCCAGTTAGATACTAGTGCTGTGCTACTTCTACCCATAAACTGTATATACAGTCTATGCTTCTACCTTCTACCTCAATAAAATGTAAATCTGAGACCTGAAGATTTCTCCAGTTTTCATTCTCGAGCCTTCAATAAAGAGCTTGGGGTCAACAATTATATGGGGTTGCATGTTTCCCATGGTATGGCTAGTTCACATATCAAAAAGTTCTTCAAAAATAGAAGCATAAAGGTGCCTGTTACAGTCTACTTCTACTTCCATTCCATTGTTTAAAGAAGCACTTACAGTTCATCTGAATCCTCAACGGTGTCAGACTTGGTGCAGATAAAATGAATGTCCTGACACTGGCCACCATTTCCCATGAGGTCGCATGCATTTTTCAGGATGTCCCATGGTTCTCTCTCTGAAGCTGCTCTGTTAATGTCTGCTACAATCCACACGGTGGAGCAGTCTGCAACAACCTAGAAGGAAATTGTAGCCCTTAATAATGTAGTAATGATTAAAATATTTAAAACCACAGGTTTTCTGCTTAAATAAGATAAACAGAAATTAAATATGTCAAATATATAAATGTTCAATAAAAGTCATTAAAAATGAGCGTTTTCTTGTTATAGACGTGTTCGTTTTAGTACTGGCCCTTTAAGTAGTTTGTCTGCAGTGTAGTCAGAGTGTAACCTATATTGTTTTATTTCCATGTATCTGATTTGTTGTTAATGACTCCTGTCAAGCTCTCCGTTTGCTGATTGGCTGTGGGGTGGGACTTAGCGCAGAAGTACGTCTATGAGAAAAGAGAGAAAGAAGCTAGCGACCGCGAAAACAGCAACTGGAAAAAAAAGCAAGTAACGGTAAGTGTGTGTTGAAGCGAGTTGCTCAGCTTCGATAACGGAAAAGAAGATTTTTCCTCCTCCATAGTCGGATTCCAGGACAGAAGTCAGTCCTTTAGTATGGAGGAGTGCTTTTAAAGTTGTCGTTTTACTTTCTGGGAGGAGAGCAGCGGTCTGCTGATCTCCATCGCCATCGAGGGTCCATGGTCGTCCTGTTGCCGCCTGTCTGCCATCCACCCGCCATCAGCTCATCCTCATCCCGCCTGTGTGACCCGCCAGCATCGAGGTGCCCTTCCCTTCTGAACTAAGACATGGTGAGTACCTACCATAGACTGTATAATTAATCAGTTAGTCTCTGTAGCGTCAGCCGTCTGTTTCTGAAATGGATTTTTTGAAGGAAATCGACCGACGCAGCCATATTGGAAATGAGGCGGGCTTTGAGTCTACAATTCTACAATTCTACAATTTCATTTAGCAGACGCTTTTTTTCCAAAGTGACATACAACACAAGCAAGAATTTTGACAAAAAGGAGAAACCTTATTAAGTGCGAATAAATGCTTCAAGTTAGATTTGTCACAGGTACTCTGTCATCAAATGCCCACTGAACCCCCCCCCCCTTTTTTTTTTTGTTGTTTTTTCTTTGTGTGTGTTCTATCTAAATACTTTCTGATCTGACCCCTGAGGACAAAGAGGAGAAGGGTCAGATTAAGTGCCAAAGTGTTCCCTGAACAGGTGAGTCTTCAGACCTCTCTTAAAAGTAGAAGGGGACTCTGTGGATCTTAATGAGTTAGGTAATTCATTCCACCATTTTGGTACAACAGAGGAGAAGAGTCTGGTAGAGATTTAGAGCCATGCTGGGCTGGGAGCACCAGGTGTCTCTCACAGGCAGAGCGTAGCGGGTGGGCAGGAGTGTAGACCTGCATGAGGGACTCAAGGTAGGAAGGAGCCGTTTTTGTCACTGTTTTGTGAGCCAGAAGAAGAGCTTTGAATTTAATTCGAGCTGCCACTGGGAGCCAGTGAAGAGAGATTAACAGCTGGGTGACGTGTGCTGTTTTGGGCTGGTTAAAGACCAGATGTGCTGCTGCATTCTGGATCATCTGCAAAGGTTTGAAAGTAGACACAGGGAGACCTGCAAGCAGTGAACTGCAGTAGTCAATGCGTGAAATCACAAGAGCCTGTACCAGGAGCTGTGTGGCCTGTTGTGTCAGATAGGGTCTGATCCTCCTGATGTTATAGAGCAGGGGTGTCAAACTCATTTTTACAGAGGGCCACATCAGCCTAATGGCTGTCCTCAAAGGGCCAGATGTAACTTATAAATGTAAGTAAATGTAATCGAATGTAATGTGAAATAAACGTAATACTCCTTATTTTGGGCTGTGGCTTCTGAAAACACGCTCTGCTGCAACCGCAGTTTGCCTTTTAATTCTTGGGCAATTTGTTGCTTTTCTTGAAGGCTAGCTTTGCGTACTTAGCTCCGTGTTTGGTGTCAAAATGCCGCCGCAGATTGTACTCTTTGACAACAGACAACGCCTCGTAACACAAAAGACATACCGGTCTTTCTCCTTGAAGCACAAACAAGTATCCGCCTTCCCATCTTTCTTGAAACAGTCTTCCATCTTTATCAACTTTTCTCTTCTTGGACATTTTGGGATCATTATTTATTTCTCAATTCCACTCGTTGGCATTGATGTAGAAACACTGCTGTGTAGTGGCAGTGAGCCGTCAAATCGCGGGTATCATAGTCGACAGGCATTGTGGGAAATGTAGTTTTTGGTCAAAGCACACTTTTGACCTATTGATTTTTAAACACTCAGACCTTTTAAGCTCTCACGGGCCACATAAAATTACGTGGCGGGCCATATTTGGCCCGCGGGCCTTGAGTTTGACACATGTGTTATAGAGGGCATATCGACAGGACCGAGCAATCGAGGCCACATGAACCTTAAAGGTCAGCTGGTCATCAATCATGACACCCAGATTTCTGGCAGAGTTTGTGGGCACAAGTTGATTTGTTTCAAGCATGACACTGATGTGTGGTTGGGCAGAGGGACAGGCTGGAAAGACAATGAGCTCAGTTTTAGACAGATTTAGTTGAAGGTGCCGTTCCTTCATCCAAGTGGAGATATCAGCCAGACACGCTGACATCCGAGCTGAGACAGTTGTGTCATTTGGTGGAAAAGACATGAAAAGCTGAGTGTCGTCAGTATAGCAGTGGTAAGAGAAGCCATGTGAGCGGATCACTGCACCAAGTGAGGTGGTGTATAAGGAGAAGAGGAGGGGACCAAGCACTGACCCTTGGGGTACCCCAGTCAATAAGCCCTGTGATTCAGACACTTCACCTCGCCATGACACTCTGAAGGATCTACCTGTGAGGTAGGACTTGAACCAAGACAGGACAGATCCCAAGATGCCAAGCTCAGAGAGTGTAGAGAGGAGAATTTGATGGTTCACGGTGTCAAAAGCAGCAGACAGGTCCAGTAGTAAAAGGACAGAGGACCAGCAGCTCGAGCCAGTCGCAGTGATTCTGTGACTGACAGGAGTGCGGTCTCAGTGGAGTGGTCACGCCTGAAACCAGATTGATAGGCGTCAATCAGGTTGTTCTCTTGCAGATGTTGCGAGACCTCTTTGAAGACTGTGCGCTCAAGTATTTTGGACAAGAATGGCAGAAGTGAGACTGGTCTGTAATTTTCAACCTGGGCTGGGTTGAGATTAGGTTTTTTGAGTAGTGGAGTGACCAGAGCTTGCTTAAAAGCTGTTGGAAAGATGCCAGATTCCAAGGAGGAATTGACAATATGTGTCACTGCAGGTTTGATTGTTGGTAGGATGGTCTGCAGGATGCTGGTCGGAATTGGATCAATAGAACAGGTAGTAGGTTTAGAGTTCAGAAGAAGTCTGGAGACCTCATCCTCATTCACAGGAGCAAAGGAGCAGAGTGATGCATCAGTTGTTGGTTGGAACTGAAAGAGCTGGTCAGGCTCGGAGAATTGGTTTCTGATGGTTACCACTTTCTCAGTGAAAAAGGAAGCAAACATGCCTGGAGTCAATGCAGTGGATGGCTGAGCAGTTGGAGGAGAGAGTAAGGATTTAAATGCCATAAACAGTTTTCTTGAGTCGGAAGCAGCACAGATCGTGTTCTGATAAAAGGCTTGCTTTGCAGACTTGAGGCAGGAAGTGAAGGATGCAAGTTTTTGTTGGTAGGAGGACAAATCAGTGGGTTCTTGGGATTTACGCCACTGTCTTTCTGCTGCCCTGAGTCCAGCTCGTTGTTTTCTTAAGACTTCAGAGAGCCATGGACTTGGTGGATTTTTCTTGGCTGGTTTTGACACCAGAGGGCAGAGTTTGTCCAAAGAGTTTGACAGGGAGGAACAGAGTGTTTCTGTAGCCTCGTTGACAGACATAGTAGAGAAATGTGTTTGGTCGGGCATGGAGGAGCATACCTCATCAGACAGCTGTGCTGCTGAGAGGGACTTTAGGTTTCTGCGGAAGGAAACCATCTGTGGGGGTGCCTGCATTAGTGGAAAAGCAACAGAGAACTGTACCAAGAAATGATCTGAAAGGTGTAGTGGGGTAACTGTCACATCTGCAGTGGAGCAGTTACGAGTCAGAACCAAATCAAGGACTCTGCCAGCTTTGTGGGTTGGAGGAGAGGGAACCTGTTTGAGGTCAAAAGAGGAGATGAGTGCCAGAAAGTCATTTGCCTGTGTCTTGTCAATGTGAATGTTCATGTCTCCCGTGACAATCAGTGGTGTGCCATCATCAGGGATGTCAGAGAGTAACATGTCCATTTCAGAGACAAATCTTAGTCTTCATACTAATAGCGTTAAGGGCACCCGGTAGTCATGTGAGCTGAGCCCTGTCTCTGATTGGGCGAACTAATTTTTTTTAAATGCTGCATGCCGTTGCCATGTACACATCACGCTCTGTTTTGCTCATGTGCATTACCCCTGATTCACACATACTCCTGAGCAACGCGGTCTGTCAGCGCCAGCCAATTCACACTGGATCTGTCTCTGGAGCAGAGCGCAGCTCAGCGTACTCCATAACAACTGGATAGATAAGATCACAGGAGAACCACATGTTCCCACAAGAATCACACACCTAACAACTACTTTCATGATAATTAATTAGTACGATAAACTCACCTGGCCCTCCCAGAACTTCAGTAATTCCTCCCCTTCCCTTTTAGTTTCTCTTTGTGTCCTTATAGAAAGGATGTGTCGTATCGTATATAATTATCTAGTTTTCCACCTCCAATATAAACTTTTCCTCGTCCTTGGCATTGGATTTCCTCTGGGTCTGACCTGCTGATGATTGCTGGCCCTGTGCCAGTGTTGTAGTTTTGATATACGAAGATAATTTTACGATTGTATGTGGTGTTTTATTTTGAAAAGACCAGAAATTCTGATTGTTTTTTGTGTCTATTTTCCTGTTTGGTATGATCTGCTCCGCTCAGATTGACGTGTCTCTGCAGCATACTCCAGCAAAAATAGACTCGCAGCGGAACAGCTGTGAGCAGCCGTTGGTAGCATGCGTCAGAGACGGACCACAGCGCGGGCTGTGTGAATGCACTGATTGACTTGAATGGCAGCGAAGTACATCGTAGTGTGCGGCGCTGACGGACCGCGCACTACGATGTATGTGTGAAGTAGGGGTTACACTTCCATTGTTCAAACTTTTTATTGTCATGTGCGAACTGGATAACAACAATGACTCGATGGGTGGGTGCTGAATGTGCTGACTGCCTTTCAACAAAATATGCGTCCGTTGCTCCACTTCTGCACTCAATGAAGATACATTCAGTTGGGGTTTCTCAATTCAAAGTTCACTAGTTCGAACCTGCGTTTCTGGAAGTTCAGACTTGGCAAGTTTGTTCTAGATTTCAGACTTCAGAGGTACAGGAGTCCGCAAAACAAGCCTACTACTATTGGAACAGGAGCGGACTTATACATGCACATCTGGTTTCATTGCCGGCAGTTTGTTGATGTACGTTATTCATGTTTTTACATGGCAGCAACGGTTACTTACAGTTGTGCGTAGGGATGCACAATATATCGGTATTGGCCGATGTTTGCCATTCTTTAACACATCTGTATCAGTCCAATGAGTAAAACTGGGTCCATAGGAACAACTGATGTTTATATCTGTCTAGCTATGTTCAAGGTATGTTCTGAGGTATGTCCCTACTCCTGAAACTTTGCTACATTCAAAGACTCTTTACAAAGTACAAAACACTGGAGCTCAAGCATCAACTAGGAAGAGAGCACATTTCCTCTGTGTTAGCTTCTGTATGATGGCAGCCATTGATACATTACCTCTTTCCACATTTTATTTCTGTTGTTGTTGCGGTCTCCACTTCCAGGTAGGTCCACAAGTGTGACATGCTGGAGGAAGCTGTTATTGGGCACCCTGATAGTCACAAACTTCACCAAAGGCCAAAACCAGTACTTTTCACCTTCCTCTCTTTTTAAGCCAGTTCTTGTGAATCTGACAAGTTTTTGAGACAACTCTGCAGCCTGCAATAAACAAAAAATATGTTTTATTGAATTTATTACAATTAAAAATTAGTTCTGATAAATTTGACAAGCAGTTACATAATGTGGTGACTTGTAGACATGGTACCAGATGACAAAAGGTATAAGTCACAAGAGATTCCAAATATGAAGGAACATGTTTACCTTTTTGATGTTCCTTTTTTGTTTAGCATTTACCTGACCTAACTTTGAACTAAACCGAACTGGAATGGATGGGTAGAATTTAAACTTTGGACTTCAGAGGTTGTCTAAACATTAAATGCTCTTAAGAACAAGAATGCTTTCTATTAACCTTTGTCTGTTTACTTGTATGAATGAATGGTACTAAGGAGTCATTTTTCTTACCGAGTCACAGGACAACTTCTCTTTCTTACGATCAATAAAATCTCGAACTTCTTTGTTAGCTCTGTCATTCCAGAGATTTTTTTGGGCAGTAATTTTTTTCCATTCCTTTCCATACACTGCTGACAGCACTTGAACTGCATCATGGTGATCTTGATCTCTCTGGTCTTTGTTTACAACAAAAGTTAACAAGTACCACAAGTCCTGCTCCCAGTCCTAGAATAAACAAACAATCAATATTAACAGAACACAATGAAAGCAATGGATAAGGTAAGGTAATTCGGACCTGTTTTACCTCTTTTGTGATGAATTCAATCTCTGCTTCATAGTACTGGTTGTTTTTGTTCGCTTCCACTTTGATCATGACTGTGGTACACGCAGTGACATCTCCTGAAGGCAGGAGGTCTTTCTCTTCGATGACAGCATTAATCAAAGAGCTTTTCCCAGCTCCTGTTCTTCCAAAGACACCAACCAGCTCCCTCTTTTCAACCTTTAAATTACTGATTTTCTCTCTGTTGTACAAAAATTTAAAAACACATTTATTGAATTCAAACCTAGAGGCCAATTACAAATTTCCTGTATTCACCATCTAACAAAACACAAAATATCAACTTGTATTACTTACTGAAGAAAAGCATTGAGCTCTGTGTCAGCTCCGCGAGTCAGTTTTTCACGCACATTTGTCATGATTTTTTTCACATGAGACAGAATGAATTTCTCTGTTGGAGTAAAAGTAAAAAAAGACTGTCAGTAAAGCCCTGTATATTAAAAAAGAACAGGTAAGGAATAGATAGAAACCTCTTTAAACTCAGTACAGGAAGCCTTAGAAAGTACTAGAATTTTACGACAAATACCCTGTCACTGTGCGTGCAGTCACACCTGAAGTTTTAATCCATGTCAGGTTATTTAAGAGAGTAAAGCGTACGTATTGCTGCTATAGTTTGTTGTAGAGATACATTTTCCCAAACTGTAAAACTGATGGACTGTCTTCCAGCTTTCCAATGGTGCATGGGAACACCGAGTATCAAACTGACATAGAATAGGGTTTTGTTGTTTGGGGGGTTGCAGTTTCTGTTACAGTTTAATGAATACCTTTGGTAGCCATGTCTTGCCGTCGTTTCTTAGTTGGTGTTGGCAATCTGCTGGGCTCTTCCTGAGGTGCTGCTCTTCTTCTTCCTTATTTATTTTTAATAATAGAAAGGAACATTTGCTTCTCACAACATAAAAACATGGTCTTAACTTTTCTTTTTTCAAACAAGTCTCCTGTTGCTATAGACGGATAATAATTTCCTGTGTACCTTACCTCGGTCCTCCGTGTTACTGATGCTTGAAGCCTAAAGATGAAAAAGTAAAGTTGACCCTTGAAACTGTGTTTTATGAGTAAACTGTTTTCGCTCAGGGTTTAGCTTGAATCAGAGTATAACAGGCTTGGACAGACATGCGCACAAGTAAGCTTTTTCTTTTTAACTTTTGTGTTTCAGCTCACTTCACATTTTTCATCTGTGATGAGTTTGGCAAACACCTGAGAGGTTGAATCCAGAAAATATGCTGACAGCAGTCATGACCATGGATGCCCCACTCATCAACAATGTTATCCAGACACACTGATCTTCAGTAAAAGCTGATGGAGCATTTCACTCGGAAAATATCAGACATTCTAATCCAGGGGGATATTGCACAAAAGTTGGATAAAGACATCAGGATATACGAGTAAGTGTGGCCAGTTTATTATATTGAATTTTAACAACGACACAATCCAATGAATCCACAGCATATTTATTTATAACAGCAATATAAGCGTGATATGATCAAAATCAGGGGTTCTTTTTTTTTAATTTTCCAGTTGGTGATTCAGGAAATGTTTTGGAAGAAGAACAGTCATGTAACATTAAAGGCATACATCAAAAATAAATTCAGCATGACTGTTCTAACCATTTTTGTTAATGACCAACCACAAAAATCTATTCTATCTATTCGGCTTTCACTAAAAGAAAACTATTCTGTTACCTGATTTGTTGCATTTTGAGCTTCCTGGTGTCAAGAAAAAACAGAATACAAAATTAAGTATAAAATATAAGAGACAAATTTTTTTTTATCATTTTAGTGAACCTTTGGTCCTCTGATCTTTTATCAGTTAGTGTCTTTAAAACAGGGATTCATGCTTAACTTAATTATAACTCCATGGTTTTATATATAATAAAGTGTTTAACCAAATACATTATAGTTTTACCTTCAACATCTTCAGTTCGTTCTTGAATATAACTCTTGGTCCTATTTTGTCAAACAATTCTTTGATTGCTTCATCATCAAGACAGAAGAGACTTTTCTCATCAATGCGTTCTTCTGTATTTGGAGAAACATGTTTCAATCAGTGTTTGACATGCAGAAATAAAACAGTTTTAGAAAAGAAGTATTTCTTTCAGCATCATACTGCAGAGCCAAGTTTCAGCACATTTTATGTTCCTACAAGCATTTGCATATTTTCTGAACTGATAGGAGAAAACCTGTACAAATCAAAATTTCAACATCACACTTTAAAAATATTTTACCTCTGAATTTTTCTATGTAGTCCTCAAGATCCAATCTAGTTAACAGATCTCGAACAAAATCATCCATGATCAGAGACGGCAACTGTAAAGTAATCACACCATTATACCTGTGTCAGGTCACACCTTAAAAAACTGACAATCTAAAACAAGTTTACCAATGAAACGTTTAAACAGACACAAATACTACGTGTTTTTTCCCCGTTTCAGTAATTGATATGTTTCAAACAACATTATTAGTACTTACTGAGTCTTAGAATTAAAGGAGAAACTGGCCTGGAATCCACAATCACAATCTACAACAGCCAACTGCGAGCTCAAAGACTCCCAGAGCGAGTTCAAGCACGATTACATATCTTTGTTATACAGCTCATCACAGCTCCTCCCTCTGACTCCTCCTTCAGTAAACATGAACATTAAATCTAATGATAACATGAGTTTGATGTATTATTCTTGCTGTGGCTGCCACACTGACCTCATGCGTCAGTATTAATGTACATTAAAATTGTTTCAATAAAGTTGTGATAAGGACAACAAATACTGAGAAAGTCAGTCTACATAAACAATCAAATAAGTGACCATAAAGAAATGACTAACACATGTACAGTAGATAGTTAAAACTATCATCTCATTAAGTTTTTAAAGACTGAATTTAAATCAAAAGAAAACAGACATGAATCACAATCTGTAAGTTAATGAAATACAAGATTTAAATAATCTGTGAATCATCAAACTCTGTTTGAATCAACACTTCATACCCTTTTACATTTAACAGACCACCCCCCCCCCCCCCCCCCCCAGTTTGATAAACAGACTTTAGTAAAATAATAAAAGTTTCTCTTTGTGATGTTCAGCTTGAGGTAAAGTTGTTCGTCAATATGAATCAGTTTCATTTCACAGGAAAAGAAACTGCACTGAGCAGAGGACGTATTTACTGTTATTCCCTTAATAAGCTCCTCCTCCTGAGCAGACCTCCTCGCGGCCATTTCCTGTTTGAAGCCTTACAGAGTTTTGTTCTGTATGTTTTCCTCATCCCTCCTCAAAGGTGCCATGTAAACCTTTCTGTAAGGCGTGATGAGATCAGAGCCTGGCGCCAAACATTAAAATATTTACTTTTGCAATAAACCATTTAAAACGCGAGTTGACTGACTGAAATATATATCATTTTAATGAACCTCTGGTCCTCTGATCTTTTATCAGTTAGTGTCTTTAAAACAGGGATTCATGCTTAACTTAATTATAACTCCATGGTTTTATATATAATAAAGTGTTTAACCAAATACATTATAGTTTTACCTTCAACGTCTTCAGTTCGTTCTTGAATTTAGCTCTTGGTCCTATTTTGTTAAACAAATCTTTGATGTCCTCATCATCAAGACGGAAGAGATTTTTCTCATCAATGCGTTCTTCTGTATTTGGAGAAACATGTTTCAATCAGTGTTGGACGTGCAGAAATAAAACAGTTTTGGAAAAGAAGTATTTCTTTCAGCATCATACTGCAGAGCCAAGTTTCAGCACATTTTATGTTCCTACAAGCATTTGCATATTTTCTGAACTGATAGGAGAAAACCTGTACAAATCAAAATTTCAACATCACACTTAAAAAATATTTTACCTCTGAATTTTTTCTATGTACAGTCATGGCCAAGAGTTTTGAGAATGACTCAAATATTACATTTTCACAAAGTCTGCTGCTTCGGTGTTTTTAGGTGTTTTTGTCGGATGTTTCTATGGTATAATAAAACACAATTAGAAGAATTTCATTCGTATCAAAAGATTTTATTGAGAATTACACAGTATTTTGCAGTTAGTCAATATTTGCAGTGTTGAGCCTTCTTTTTCAAGACCTCTGCAATTCTCCCTGTCTCCATTTTTCCTGTTTTGATTTTATGTTCATCTTCTTGTAATCTGTATGTCACTGTGTAATGTGTGTGTACACACTGCTTGTAACACACTACCCAGAGAGGGATTAAGAACAATGTCTGAATATGTTTGTCTTTCTGTTGCTTTGCTGTGTTTTGACTTTATATAATTTAATGTATTTGCACCAAATTAAACTCTCAATAGAAAACTTTTGACCAGGTGCAGCATGTAAATAATGATAAGTAAAATGATCAAACTAAAACAAATTAAAGTAACACAAAATAAAACCATCTTAAAGTGTAATTAAAATTTAAAGTTGATTTTATTGAAGTTAACATTGTTACAGTGAATATATGAAATCAGTATTTATTCAAAATCATTCTGTTTTTATTACTTCTTCTATCTCCCATTTATCAGCACACAGATCATTAATTATTAGCATTAAACAACAGTTTGATCTTCAAACGACAGAACAAGAAATCAAGACCACTCTTTGAAAAGCCCGAAACAAACTTAGATCCATTTTATACTTTATTCTCTGATTAAGCTTCAAGGTTTAACTAACTAAGAAAAAATTAAAAATCCCGTTCAATCATTGAAGAAGAATATGTCTGAAATAAAAGTATAAACCATATCATAAAAATAAAAACGGTTTGGAGAGTTCAGCTGATAAGCCCAGACTGAATCTCATTCTACCCCTGATCCACAATCATTACAGAGAGAGAGAGAGAGAGAGAGAGAGAGAGATCACAGCAACATTAAAAACATCTGAGTATAAAATTCACACGAAGCAGAAAAACATGTTCAAACTAGAGTCAAAGAGCGCACAAATAAAAACCACGTCGTCCTGGTTCCTCTGAGTCGCTCAGCGGAGAATCAGATCAATGCTGTTTCCCTTCAGAACTGAAATATCCACCAGAGAGTTCAACAGTACAGTTATCCAACAATCATGACTCATATCACCGTGTATTATAAGTTAGGATGTTAACCATTAAATGTTAAAATAAGTCAAACTTACCTGAAGAGTCGACGGGCCCGGCAGATCGTAGCTAGAGTGATTAAACGGGTTGTTAGAATGTCTTTAACAGTTGATGATCAGAACATCATGGAGACAGTTAAAGAAACATTTACCAAACTGCAGAAGTTTCTGCATCAGTGCTTTTCTTTAGGTTGTCATGGTATCGTGTCACTGCCTTCAGCTCCGCTGTAACATCTACAGAACAAAGAACAAAACTTTCCCGTTCACCTGTGGTCACCGAGGAGCAACACATCTAAGAAATAACCACAGCACACTGAGGTTTGAATAGTTCATGTTTAGTGGGCTGCAGAAAGAGATGAAACAGTCATTTCTTGTATTCAAGATATAACCCACTGTAAACACTGTCTCCATTGTCATCATCTGGATTGTGTCCTTAAAATAGAGGGATACTGAGCTATTTTGCAAAATGCCAGCTACTAAACCATTTCAAAGAAAATCTTTACAAAGACTGATACTGGAAAAGTTTTACTTGGCAGAGAAAATGTTTGCACAAAACAATTCTATTCTTAAAAAAAAAAAAAGCCCCAACCTGGAAGAGTTCGATCCTCTGTCTTGAGTGACAGATCAATGGATTCCTGCAGTGTTTCCTTCAGTGTCCTCAGGATGTCCTCCTAAACCACAGTTAAAATTTAACAATTGTTGGCCACACAGACAAGCAGTGAGATTTACCAGATCCAACATGAATTAACAGATTAAATGTGTATTTTCTGGGAAGAAAAGTCACGTCTTAAATAAAGAATTTTAGAAAACAGGACAAACCTTCAGCTCTCCTAGTTTTGACATCATAGCATCCTGAGCCATCTCAAACATGTCCTCCTTCCTGGAATCCAGATGGTCCATGATGATTGCCTTCATTCTATTTAATATACCATCTCCAGCATGTTTTTTTGCTTCTAAAAGTCAAAACAATATATATCTTTTTTACTATGCTGAAATGTAGCTTCAGGTTTCCATGTGGAGATCTTATATCGTACCATCATAGCATGGCTGCATGGTTTCCTCAATACTGGTCATCAGGCTGTTGTAGATTCCTTTCTTGCTGATCCTGATGGTTTTGTTCAGTCTTGTCTTCAGTTTTTCTTCCTTCATAAGCAGAAAAAAAACAAAAAAGTTTTCTCCCTGGATGTTGACTTTATCACTGAGAGAGTCAGATGTAAGCATAAATGCTTATTTCTTTTTTTGCTTTTGGCTTCACTCTTGAAAGTTTAGACCTTATTCCAAACCTCAGTTACGCTCCGGTTGATTCGCTCATCCTGGTTTTCGTTCATTAAACGTGCGTATGACTGAAAAATGGGCGTATTCAGATTGGAATTTATTGGTCTGAATGTCCCACACCAGGTCTGAGTTTGTGTCTAACATTTCACGCTTCCTTAACCAATCCCTGTAAAATACATCACTTATGAAACGTGTGGTGATCTGTGTTTTGCCTGTGTGGAGTTTCCCCAGTCCCCTACAGAGCCTTGGGCAGTGCTCTGTGACATGCTCTCTCTCCTGCACAGGCTGCTCCTTCACCTGCACACCCGTTCCTCATCACGCTCATCAGGAGGCTGCACCGTCTGATCGGCCTCTATTCACAAAGCTCATAGAGTCCTGTCAGAGAGCTCCTAACAGCCTAAAAACTCCCAGAGAGGAAACTTTACCTCAGAGTGATTTAGGAAGTTTCTGAGAGCAACTCTGAGCGAGAAGCAGACAGAAACTTTTGTCTTAATAAGGCGGTGTGGTTGACTCCAATGCTAGGACTGACCCAGTCTTCTTAAAGCTGTGATTGGTTGTTACAAAAGGGAAAAAAAGCTCAGTGCTCCCAGTAATGAATGGACAGTAAAATCAACTATCACATAACTTGTCATGACATTAATTTTCTCTCATGATGATGAAAATCATTAAAATTAAATGAACTGTGACTCAGCTTAATCTAATCTTAATGTTGCATTAAAGTTATTAACCATGGATCTCTCTGGGAGTCTCTGAGTTTGTCTGTTAGGTTCCTTCAGATTGTTGCTGTGGACGGCCTGCTGCCATGGACCTGACAGACTCCAGCTGCTATGGCTTCTTACAGTTTCTCCATGATCATCTCTACAACACAGAAATATGGACTCTGTGTTTATGTCTCTCTGTCTTTGTCTCCCCCACCCCCCCCCCCCCCCCCCCCCCTTCTCTCTCTCTCTAATCCCAACTCAGTCTCTCTCTCAGATGTCTGTCTAACATGAGTCAGGTTCTGTCCAAGGTTTCTGCCCATTAAAGGGAAGTTTTTCCTCTCCATCGTAACTTGCTAAATATTGCAAAGGTCTGTACTCATGGTGGGTTAAGATGAGATCAGACTTCTTATCTTGTCTTGATGTTGGGTTTCTGTTAATAACATTTATTATCATTTACAGGTCTAGACCTGTTAACGCTTGGAAAGCGTCTTGAGATAACGTTTTTTATGAATTGGTGCTATATAAATAAAGATTGATTGATTGATTGAGCTTCTAAATGTTTGAACGCACCTCATTCACAGGCCGATTATATTGATTTGCTTGTTGTTGCGTTTACTGTCCATGCAGCCAATTTTACCGCTTAATGTGTTTTGTTACAAAGCTTTTAGATAAGAAGGACATTTTTACCTCTGTCTTCAGATATATCAGCTGCAGTTCCACATCTTTGTTCCCTTCAATCAGCTTCTCAGTGTCAAGGGAAAAGGAAGCGATGGCCCCACTGAATGGTTCAGACTTTGGTTCATTTCTGAAACATGACCAAAAATAAAAATGTCATGAATCAAGAACTGACAAGTTTTAAATTTTAAAAGTTCAGGATGTATGTCTGGATTGTATTAAATGGTTTGAATCACTCCTTTGTATTTGTCACCATTACACCATTCAACATTGCTTTAAAGAGGTTTTTATGCCCTTGTTGCTCATTTCTTACGGGAAGGTCTTCCTAAATGTCTCATCAATGCTATTTGTCAGCCATGACGCTAACTTCTTATTGAGGTTTATTTGCACTCCTTTTGTTGTTTTGTGGACACCGTTCTTTGTGACGACACTCTTCAGTGTCCTGTGAAAAGTTCTCCCATCCTCCTGAAACCAAGAGAAAGAACTCACTGTATGAGACAGTTGTAGTTTGACATAGGATGCAAAATTTGTGGTTTTGATATGAAAATAAATACATACGGAATTTAAGAAGGACTCCATGTCCTCTTCACATAAACGTTTTGATTTTTCAACTCCTTCGTCGAGCCAGATTTTAAAAGCCTCAGAGGCTTTTTGTATCGACTTTAAGACTTTGTCATGCTCACAACGCAAGCTGTTCTCAATGACTTCACACACGCTCTCTTTTATGCCAGGCTGAAAAACAAACAAACAAAAAGCATTTGTTAGTTTATACTATGACACCATAACTGGGTTAGTGTGCTGTCTCATTTTTTCATGATAGATACATAAATACGTTAATTAATTAATTAAGTTTATTTCATGTTTTTCAAAATATTCAAAGGAACTTAACAGCTCAATCTTTTTTTTGTTTCACTGAAACAAATTGATTCAAACAATTCTATATCTGTTTTATGACTTTCCACAGTTTCACAGAATGATAGCGTGTGTGTGTGTGTGTGTGTGTGTGTGTGTGTGTGTGTGTGATACTGAAACACAATACAGGTTTTGTTAGATGATCTTACCACTTCTCTTTGCCTGGTCCCTTGAACAAGGGAAAGAATCCCTTTAGCTTCAGACACATAGTTCAGGGTCTCTGAGTGACAGTCATTAAGATTCTGGAGATATTCCTGAAGTTCTGGAACTTCTGTAAATGAAAATACAACACACATCTTTCCATCTGGGCATACCTGTAAGAAGTAATAAATATTCTGCTTACCTACCAGTTTCATCTGGTCTCAGATGTTTTCCCCTGAGGAACTCTTTGGAGCTCACTGTGAACACTTTGAAACATTCCTCGCTGAAATGTCTCTAAAAATTAAAATATGATTTTGAGGTGAGGTTGTAGTCAAAGACGTCTGTTGTAGATTTCCTGTCAGTCTATAAAACTCACATTCACAATGTTCAAGGTGTCAAATTGTCCTTTCACTTCGGATTTAGCACGCACGTTCCGGTCACGTATGGCTGTTTGAACAGCTGTTGCTGAGCTGTAAGGAGAGATTAGTGTCAATACTGTATCTGAAGCCGAGAAACACACATTTTCAACATCTTATGCGGGGTGCACACATAACGATAATCTGGCTATTTTTGTCTCCATCCCAACCAAGGATGGACAAACTTTTGTTTTATCAGATTATCCTATCAGATTATCCTGTCAGATCATCCTGTGGTCTGAGGTGTGTTCAGAGTGAATTTGTCCTGATAATCAGCTGTGAAACTGGTCGGGCCGACAATCGTAAATATTGAACAAGTTCAGTATTTACAACCAAAAAATCTTCATGTGTTTGGGGAAAGCCGACGACTCCCAAGTCATGACTCCATGAGTTGTGACGTAGAATGGAATGTAGCCAATCAGGAGGCGAGCTGACTGAGGAATGAGGAAGTAGACTTAAACAAAATTTAAGCATGTTTGAACTGACACTGAGAGTTTGTGAGGAAAGTCTGCGTTCCTGCCGTCTCCAGGATTTTTTCCACTCTTCTTTTTTTTTCGGTTCAGGATTTTTTCCGTTAAAAAAACGTCCCCAGACTGTCATTCCCTCGTCTATGTCCTCTTCCATGTTGTGTTTGGTGTTAGCCAGTTGTTGCTATGTGTTTCTAAGTTTCTTCTTCCATGTTTTTTGTTAGATCACGTTTGGTCAGGTCAGATTTCTGTCCTGGAGGACTAGATTCTGGATGGGTGGTGGGACAGAATGGTTCTGTGTGTGGTGAGCTGTGCTGAGATTATCAGAGCACACCACACACAGTACGATCCAAACTGATCAATGACTGATTGTTGATCTTCATGTGTGGCTCTCTGACAGGTAAAACATCTCTTCACATTTAGAAAATCCTGATGTATTGACCCTGCTTTAATTTTTCACTGGTCTTCTTCCTTGTTCATATAAAGGCAACAAAATGTGTTTATTTCATCTCACAAACCAAATGAAAGTTTATCATCCCAACTCTATAGTTAAGACACTTTAAAATGTTAAATACAACACATTTTAATTGTTTGCAAGTCATTTAAGGCCTATATTTCATCAGTTATAGCACAATGACAATATATCAAACGCATATCAAACTGAAAGCTTTTATTGTTGGATGAATTCTTGAGGCCTGACAAGTCAAAATTTGTAGCAGCCTTTGGCTTTTCATTGCACTCTTTAAAAGCCAACGCCCACGATGATGTTATATTTTTAGGATAAGGATAGAGTAGATTTTTTGTTTGTTTAGGGTGTCGTTTTTTTACAGCCCAGAAGAACAACTGTGAACTTTACCCTGCGTATGTGCTCTTTGTGTCACGAACTTCCAGTGTGAACTTCTGCCAGTTAGATACTAGTGCTGTGCTACTTCTACCCATAGACTGTATATACAGTCTATGCTTCTACCTTCTACCTCAATAAAATGTAAATCTGAGACCTGAAGATTTCTCCAGTTTTCATTCTCGAGCCTTCAATAAAGAGCTTGGGGTCAACAATTATATGGGGTTGCATGTTTCCCATGGTATGGCTAGTTCACATATCAAAAAGTTCTTCAAAAATAGAAGCATAAAGGTGCCTGTTACAGTCTACTTCTACTTCCATTCCATTGTTTAAAGAAACACTTACAGTTCATCTGAATCCTCAACCGTGTCAGACTTGGTGCAGATAAAATGAATGTCCTGACACTGGCCACCATTTCCCATGAGGTCGCATGCATTTTTCAGGATGTCCCATGGTTCTCTCTCTGAAGCTGCTCTGTTAATGTCTGCTACAATCCACACGGTGGAGCAGTCTCCAACAACCTAGAAGGAAATTGTAGCCCTTAATAATGTAGTAATGATTAAAATATTTAAAACCACAGGTTTTCTGCTTAAATAAGATAAACAGAAATTAAATATATCAAATATATATATATAATTCAATAAAAGTCATTAAAATGAGCGTTTTCTTGTTATAGACGTGTTCGTTTTAGTACTGGCCCTTTAAGTAGTTTGTCTGCAGTGTAGTCAGAGTGTAACCTATATTGTTTTATTTCCATGTATCTGATTTGTTGTTAATGACTCCTGTCAAGCTCTCCGTTTGCTGATTGGCTGTGGGGTGGGACTTAGCGCAGAAGTACGTCTATGAGAAAAGAGAGAAAGAAGCTAGCGACCGCGAAAACAGCAACTGGAAAAAAAAGCAAGTAACGGTAAGTGTGTGTTGAAGCGAGTTGCTCAGCTTAGATAACGGAAAAGAATATTTTTCCTCCTCCATAGTCGGATTCCAGGACAGAAGTCAGTCCTTTAGTTTGGAGGAGTGCTTTTAAAGTTGTTGTTGGACTTTCTGGGAGAAGAGCAGCGGTCTGCTGATCTTGGAGAGGTCTGAGTGGTGAGAAGATTTTTGCCATCGAGGGTCCATGGTCGTCCTGTTGCCGCCTGTCTGCCATCCACCCGCCATCAGCTCATCCTCTTCCCGCCTGCGTGACCCGCCAGCATCGAGGTGCCCTTCCCTTCTGAACTAAGACATGGTGAGTACCTACCATAGACTGTATAATGAATCAGTTAGTCTCTGCAGCGTCAGCCGTCTGTTTCTGAAATGGATTTTTGAAGGAAATCGACCGACGCAGCCATATTGGAAATGAGGCGGGCTTTGAGGGTGTGTTCGAAATGGTGTACTACTACTCATACTAACCCCGCCCCCATATTGAGTATGCAGTGTTTTCACATTGGACAGTATGCGAATTTTGTGTATGCGAGAAATGCCCGGATGTATACTCAATGGCTTCGATTTCTGAGTATGGAGCGGAGCTTGCTACACGTACTGCTTCTGCCCCTAAAAGCATTGCGCACTTCTGACGTGGGAACTAAGAGGAAAGACAAAATAGAGACGGCCGGCAGCAGCAGCTTCGAGCACCCACCACAGAGCGCTTATAAATGTAAGTTATTTGACTTTTGTATTGACGCTTGGGTTTATACTTTGCTTGACGATCAGTTAACCTACCAATTCGTTAGCACATTAGCTTGCGCCGTCGCCGCAACTAAACTGTAATGTTGACCTGTGATGTCGCATGTTTTTTTTTTCCTTTAGGGACAGATGAGGAAACCGAACGGCTCATCCGGTGGCGGGGACTGAACAAGCCCCTTTTCACAGGGAAAAGGAATGCCAATATAATATTTTTTATCTTTTTAACATATTTATTTGTATTTAAAATCAGGATTGTAGGTCATGTTTTTAACTATTTCTATGAACTGACTTTATTTATTTGTCTATTAAAGATGTATTTATTATAACTGATGGTTTCGGAAATTATCATTGTTAATGACATGAGAATGTAGTTGGGAAAATATGTATTTGCCAAGGAATAACCGAACAAGGTCATCATAATTCTGTTGTGTTGGTCATTTTGCAGCCTAATGCTGCTGATCACACGCCCAGCAGGTGATGTATAGTGGTATCACCATGGATATACAGGTCTTTGTGTTAATTTTTTTCATCCACTGCCGCTCGGTTTGTGTCATGCAGCTTTTGAAAATGAAAACACTTCAAAATGAAATAAAATACTTCCCAATAACTTGGAAATGTGAAGGGGGGCTGCTTCTGCCCGGTGTTTACAGTAGGTAAATGGAAACACCCACCAAGCGGACGCTTCGGTCTCCGAAAACGGCGAGACAAATTAAAAAACAGTCGCTATTTCAAACAACTGGGCTCATAATCGTGATCTACATACTTACTTTCTCGCTAGAAAATATATTATAACTAAATGAATTTGTAGTTTTGCGGTGGTTCACTAGTCCGAACTTGCGTTTTCTTGAAGTTCAGATTTGGCAAGTTTGTTCCAGATTTCAGACTTCAGAGGTACAGGAGTCTGCAAAACTGTCTAGCTATGTTCAAGGTATGTTCTGAGGTATGTCCCTACTCCTGAAACTTTGCTACATTCAAAGACTCAAAGACTCTTTACAAAGTACAAAACACTGGAGCTCAAGCATCAACTAGGAAGAGAGCACATTCCCTCTGTGTTAGCTTCTGTATGATGGCAGCCATTGATACATTACCTCTTTCCACATTTTATTTCTGTTGTTGTTGCGGTCTCCACTTCCAGGTAGGTCCACAAGTGTGACATGCTGGAGGAAGCTGTTATTTGGCACCCTGATAGTCACAAACTTCACCAAAGGCCAAAACCAGTACTTTTCACCTTCCTCGCTTTTTAAGCCAGTTCTTGTGAATCTGACAAGTTTTTGAGACAACCCTGCAGCCTGCAATAAACAACAAAATTAAGTTTTTATTTGATTTATTACGATTCACGATTTAAAATTAGTTCTGATAAATTTGACAAGCAGTTACATAATGTGGTGACTTGTAGACATGGTACCAGATGACAAAAGGTATAAGTCACAAGAGATTCCAAATATGATGGAACATGTTTACCTTTTTGATGTTCCTTTTTTGTTTAGCATTTACCTGACCTAACTTTGAACTAAACCAAACTGGAATGGATGGGTAGAATTTAAACTTTGGACTTCAGAGGTTGTCTAAACATTAAATGCTTTTAAGAACAAGAATGCTTTCTATTAACCTTTGTCTGTTTACCTGTATGAATGAATGGTACAAAGGAGTCATTTTTCTTACCGAGTCACAGGACAACTTCTCTTTCCCACGATCAATAAAATCTCGAACTACTCTGTTAGCTCTGTCATTCCAGAGATTTTTTTGGGCAGTAATTTTTTTCCATTCCTTTCCATACACTGCTGACAGCACTTGAACTGCATCATGGTGATCTTGATCTCTCTGGTCTTCGTTTACAACAAAAGTTAACAAGTACCACAAGTCCTGCTCCCAGTCCTAGAACAAACAAACAATCAATATTAACAGAACACAATGAAAGCAATGGATAAGGTAAGGTAATTCGGACCTGTTTTACCTCTTTTGTGATGAATTCAATCTCTGCTTCATAGTACTGGTTGTTTGTGTTCGCTTCCACTTTGATCATGACTGTGGTACACGCAGTGACATCTCCTGAAGGCAGGAGGTCTTTCTCTTCGATGACAGCATTAATCAAAGAGCTTTTTCCAGCTCCTGTTCTTCCAAAGACACCAACCAGCTCCCTCTTTTCAACCTTTAAATTACTGATTTTCTCTCTGTTTTACAAAAATTTAAAAACACATTTATTGAATTCAAAGCTAGAGGCCAATTATAAATTTCCTGTATTTCACCATCTACCAAAACACAAAATATCAACTTGTATTACTTACTGAAGAAAAGCATTGAGCTCTGTGTCAGCTCCGCGAGTCAGTTTTTCACGCACATTTGTCATGATGTTTTTCACACGAGACAGAATGATTTTCTCTGTTGGAGTAAAAGTTAAAAAAAAGACTGTCAGTAAAGCCCTGTAAATTAAAAAAGCAGGTAAGGAATAGATGGAAACCTCTTTAAACTCAGTACAGGAAGCCTTAGAAAGTACTAGAATTTACGACAAATACCCTGTCACTGTGCGTGCAGTCACACCTGAAGTTTTAATCCATGTCAGGTTTATTTAAGAGAATAAAGCGTACGTATTGCTGCTATAGTTTGTTGTAGAGATACATTTTCCCAAACTGGAAAACTGATGGACTGTCTTCCAGCTTTCCAATGGTGCATGGGAACACAGAGTATCAAACTGACATAGAATAGGGTTTTGTTGTTTGGTGGGTTGCAGTTTCTGTTACAGTTTAATGAATACCTTTGGTAGCCATGTCTTGTCGTCGTTTCTTAGTTGGTGTTGGCAATCTGCTGGGCTCTTCCTGAGGTGCTGCTCTTCTTCTTCCTTATTTATTTTTAATAATAAAAAGGAACATTTGCTTCTCACAACATAAAAACATGGTCTCCTGTTGCTATAGACAGGTAATAATTTCCTGTGTACCTTACCTTTACCCCCCGTGTTACTGATGCTTAAAACCTAAAGATGAAAAAGTAAAGTTGACTCTTGAAACTGTGTTTTATGAGTAAACCGTTTTCGCTCAGCGTTTAGCTTGAATCAGAGTATAACAGGCTTGGACAGACATGCGCAGTAAGTAAGTAAGCTTTTTCTTTTTAACTTTTGTGTTTCAGCTCACTTCACATTTTTCATCTGTGATGAGTCTGGCAAACACCTGAGAGGTTGAATCCAGAAAATATGCTGACAGCAGTCATGACCATGGATGCCCCACTCATCAACAATGTTATCCAGACACACTGATCTTCAGTAAAAGCTGATGGAGCGTTTCACTCGGAAAATATCAGACATTCTAATCCAGGGGGGTATTGCACAAAAGTTGGATAAAGACATCAGGATATACGAGTAAGTGTGGCCAGTTTATTATATTGAATTTTAACAACGACACAATCCAATGAATCCACAGCATATTTATTTATAACAGCAATATAAGCGTGATATGATCAAAATCAGGGGTTCTTTTTTTTTAATTTTCCAGTTGGTGATTCAGGAAATGTTTTGGAAGAAGAACAGTCATGTAACATTACAGGCATACATCAAAAATAAATTCAGCATGACTGTTCTAACCATTTTTTGTTAATGACCAACCACAAAAATCTATTCTGCTTTCACTAAAAGAAAACCATTCTGTTACCTGATTTGTTGCATTTTTAGCCTCCTGGTGTCAAGAAAAAACAGAATACAAAATTAAGTATAAAATGTAAGAAAGACAAAAAATATATATAATTTTAATGAACCTCTGGTCCTCTGATCTTTTATCAGTCAGTGTCTTTAAAACAGGGATTCATGCTTAACTTAATTATAACTCCATGGTTTTATATTAAATAAAGTGTTTAACCAAATACATTATAGTTTTACCTTCAACGTCTTCAGTTCGTTCTTGAATAGAAATCTTGGTCCTATTTCGTCAAACAATTCTTTGATGCCCTCATCATCAAGACAGAAGAGACTTTTCTCGTCAATGCGTTCTTCTGTATTTGGAGAAACATGTTTCAATCAGTGTTTGACATGCAGAAATAAAACAGTTTTAGAAAAGAAGTATTTCTTTCAGCATCATACTGCAGAGCCAAGTTTCAGCACATTTTATGTTCCTACAAGCATTTGCATATTTTCTGAACTGATAGGAGAAAACCTGTACAAATCAAAATTTCAACATCACACTTAAAAAATATTTTACCTCTGAATTTTTCTATGTAGTCCTCAAGATCCAATCTAGTTAACAGATCTCGAACAAAATCATCCATGATCAGAGACGGCAACTGTAAAGTAATCACACCATTATACCTGTGTCAGGTCACACCTTAAATAACTGACAATCTAAAACTCCATCGTTACTTTCTGTTTGGAGTCTTACAAAGAAATACACATCAGGAAATGCATCACATAACACAAAGCTGTTTTCATCAGTGAGGAAGTGGCAGGCAGTAGTCACTGGTAGTTTATCAATGAAACGTCTAAACACACATACTAAGTGTTTTTTCCCCGTTTCAGTCATTGATATGTTTCAAACAACATTATTAGTACTTACTGAGTCTTAGAATTAAAGGAGAAACTGGCCTGGAATCCACAATCACAATCTACAACAGCCAACTGCGAGCTCAAAGACTCCCAGAGCGAGTTCAAGCACGATTACATATCTTTGTTATACAGCTCATCACACCTCCTCCCTCTGACTCCTCCCTCAGTAAACATGAACATTAAATCTAATGATAACATGAGTTTGATGTATTATTCTGTGGCTGCCACACTGACCTCATGCGTCAGTATTACATTGAAATTGCTTCAATAAAAGTTGTGATAAGGACAACAAATACTGAGAAAGTCAGTCTACATAAACAGTCATTTCTTTATAGTCACTTATTTGATTAACACATGTACAGTAGATAGTTAAAACTTTATCATCTCATTAAGTTTATAAAGACTGAATTTAAATCAAAAGAAAACAGACATGAATCACAATCTGTAAGTTAATGAAATACAAGATTTAAATAATCTGTGAACCATCAAACTCTGTTTGAATCAACACTTCATACCCTTTTACATTAACAGACCATCATTTTTTTTTCCAGGTTTGAT